>JAVSBS010011811.1:0-55750 GCA_033124195.1 Coracias cyanogaster | reverse complement strand
ATTGGTCCGGCCCGCCCCTCGCCCCGGCGCCCAGGCCGCCTCCCTCCCCGGCTAAAGCGGGCAGTAGGTGAGGGGAAGGCGGCCAGACGGGAGCATGGTCGCGGCTCCGCAGCAGCCTCCGCCGCGCCGCGCCTCCCTGCCCGGCCTCCAGCGCGGCTCCCGGCGCCCGCAGCCGCGCCGGGCTCTGCGTTAGCGGCGGAGGCTGCAATGCACAAGCCGCCGCCTCCTGCCGCCGCCGCGCATCCTCCCGCCGCCTGAGGACGCGGCCGCGCACCCGCGCTGCCGGCCCCGGGCCGCCTGCGCCCCCGCGGAGGGAGGTAAGCGGCGCGGCGGCTGCGCGCCCGCGGAGCTCCCGGCCAGCCGCGCTGGGCATCGCCGGGCTGGCGGCTGCCCTGCGCCTGCGCTCGCCGCCCGCATTAAAAACTTCCTGCGTGCCTCCGGCTGCCTGGGGGGTGCTGTGCGGGGAGCCGCCGGGGGAGAACCGTGTGATGGTGATCTGCTTTTTTTTTTTTTTTTCCCAGGTGTTTTATTTTTATTATTCCCCCCCTCCCCACCCCACGTTGCCGTGGGGGTCTCTACCCCCGCCGCGCACTCACAACTTCAGGCGCTCGCCTGCGCCGGGGAGCGCAGCGGGGTCGGCCGCGCAGCAACCCCCCCCACCTCCCTCACGCAGCCCCGCCGGCCTCGGGGGGCGGCTGTGTCCCCGTGGACACCCCTCCACACCCCTCCGGTGTCCGCTGTCCCGGTGGATCCCCCCTTCCCATCCCCGGGCCCGCACCCAGACCCACCCCCGAAGCTGCTGGCAGCGGATGGCGCGCAGCCCGACAGCCTCCCGGCCCCCCCCCCGCTGCCTCCCTCCATCCTCCCCAAATGCCCCTGCCAGCCCCGTCCTCTCCCGGTGCCGGGAATACATCTCCATCCCCCCCGCTTCTTTTTTTTCCTCCCCCTCCCCACGCGTGGTGGGTACGAGGAACTTCTCGGCACGATACCGCCTCAATGTCGGGTTTCAGAACGCACCCCGCGCCGCCGGCCCTCGCCGGGGGGAGGTTTTGTTCGGCCGCTGCCGGGGTCTTCTGGTGGATGCTTCTTTGGGGGGGGGGTGGGAGGGAGGATGTTTTCTTTTAACTTCTCGTTCAGCCGAAGTGCTGCCTGGTGCCGTTGGGAGCACGGAGGCGCATCCCCTGGGTACCCGTTTTCGGAAGGTTTTGCTTAGGATGGGAGGGAAAAGCCACTTTTCTTTTGCCGCTGAGTGGATGTGGCCGGCTGCTCTTGTGCTGCGAGGAGGATGCAGGTCTGTGATCCCCGGGATTTCGGGTTCTTTTGCCTTCCCTGAGGGTGGAGAAAGGTCTGGAGGAAGGGAGTTCTAGGGATGGATGGTGGTGTTTTTCTTCACACGCTTCATCAATAGTGTGTGCTCGTAGCCTCCGAGATAATTTTATTTCCCCCCCCCCCCCCCCCTCTGGCATCGTTGATTAAACTGAAAAGATTCCTGGAACTGAAAATATTCCTGGAAATAAATCTTATCTCCCCACCATCGGCAAAAAATATGAAGCCCTGCTTATGTAGTTGCCCGCTGATCTTTTGTTTATTGTATACAAAAACTGTTTAGAAAAAATAGAGCATTCTAGTGACAAGATTAAGTGGGATTTAATCACTTCTCCATCAATGAAGGAAAAAAATGCATGTTTGCTGCAGGCTTATTATTTCTTTTAGCCAAAGATTATATATAGCGTATTTCTGATAAATGCAGAAACTTTCTTTTTCCTGATACCCTTCAAAACAACTGAGCAGGTGTGTGTGTGTGGAGGCACGTGAGAGTCTCTTACACCGATTTAAACACATTTATTGTGCTGTCCTTTTGAGGTCAATTTTGAGGTACTTAAAACCCAAACTACTGTAGCTTTAAGGTGACTGCAGATAACAGTATTACTGTCTCGTATAATTAGAAATCTGTTGAAACTTTAAATCCTCTTTCGTAGATGTGATGATCTGTGTGAGAGGAGGAATAGCATTCCAGCAAGCTTTATTCTTTTTATTATGTTTTTGGCTCCAAAGCAAAGCAACAGCATGTCTTTTTCTTTTTGTTATTGTTGTCTTCTGGTTTGAACTGCTAATGGCTTTATTTTTCCCACACACGGGCAAACAAAAATAAAGTACAGCCATGTTCTCCACTGACATTTTTCTGCATCAAACTTCAGTTATGCTCAGGAGGTTGTTTAATCTCCTCTGAACAGTGTACAGGATATTTATTTGGTTTTTTTGTTCTTATAACCTGTCCTCATTTATGGAAGTTGTCTTCAATTTAAGATGAAATATGGGCGCTATGCAAATAATTTAGTGACCCATCCAGAATAAAGCTTGGCCGGCATATGTAAACTACATCTTTCATGGCTTCATTTCGTATCAATGCCTTTTCCCATAACATCTATTTTGGTAATTTCTAATAGAAACTGAATAATACCTATGGTATTTTAATTGAAAATTGAAGTTCGGGTTTTGAGTTACTACCCCTTCTAAAATATCAGAGTATCATTGAGATTTATTTAAAAGTTGAAGAACGTCAGGTCATCCCAGGTAGTTGCCTTGCAAATAATGACCAGTAACACTTTAATTTGGATGAATTTTTGTTCATGTTCATTTAGCTTCCTGTAGTCGGTCTTAAATGAACTCTGAAATCTGTACTGGCTTCTCGGTCTCAAAAACTGCCTGACTTTCTTGTGTGTGTTGTCTCTGGTAGCTTACGAAATGCATGCACAGTGTGTCAACCTTTCCCTTAACAACAAAACCTGTGAGCAAATGTTCAGTGTGAATTATATTACTGAAATAAAATATTCTATAGTTGTCATGGTTACAAATAGAGGCAGGGTTACTGGTTTTCATCTGCATGCTGGGGAGGGGAAATCTAGTTTTGTCACTTTTAAATTACATTTCTAATGAGTGATGGTCATACTTCAAGTACCCTATATATTAAATACGTGGCATAGTGAATTAGATTTTGTCAAAGTCTTGCTGGAACGAAACAAAAAGTGGTGGTGTGCAGGAGCAAACCCTTTCTTGTTAATCCGCTTTTTTTCAAAGCGGAAATCTTGTGGGAAGGAAGGTAACCACCTCTGTTTTGCCTCATCTAGATGAGCATGCAGCCAGGGTTGCGGTTCTTATTCTTCAAACAATAATAAAAAGTATATAGTGTGTATGTTGACTGGAAATCCTCTCAATGAAGGGAGAGGAAGACCTAGATCTAGAAATTAGGCATGAGTTCTCGGTTTACTGTGCGCCGTGTCTGGTGCTATCACTTTTAGTACCTGTTTGTGAAGAGAATTCATTATCCCCAGGTTTGCTGTGCTCATCTCGCCAGCGATGCTGCTTCGCTCCTGAGCGTCCTTCTCCTCCCAGGTTGCGATCTGTTGTTTCCCTTGGAGTTGTTCCAGTTTGGCTCTGTGCTAAGAGCCACCAGAATCGGGGCCTTAACTATCTGCAGTTGTTGGCGCTCACCCCTATACTGTTTCTCTGCTTCTCCATCTTATCTGCAGTTCACTCTTGTCCATGCCTACTTGCTTTTTCTGACCTTTTAATTTAGTCCCAAAAACCAATGGACCCAGTTCTTAAGCACAGAAAAAAAAAAAAAATCAAGCAGGGGAATTAATATATGTTAATTTTTTTCCCTGCCTTTCTTTTCCGTGTAGAGCCTCCGTGTGCTGTGGCAGAAACGCACACAGCTTTAGGGGGAGCAGAGTACCCCTGGATCTGTAAATGAAGAGAAATTCCAGCCTGTCCTGCCTTGTTTAACTCCTCTCTCTTTCATTATATCCCTGCTGTGGGATTTATTTTTTTCATCTCAAAACTGATCTGGAGGGTTTTTTTTGTTGCTCTTCTAAGTTTTGGGGTCTTGTTAATATTTTTGTTAATTTTTTTAGCATCTCTTCTTTAACTTCGGGTGGAGCGTACTCTTCCTTGTGTTCTTGCAGGGACTTGTCTGCTACCTACGCGGATAAACTTGGATTTGCTGCCAAAGGCTACTGACCCGGGGAGCCCAGACACCTGAAGGCCTGATTGTAAAGCTGCTCTGTTTGCAGAGCATCAGCTTCATAGTGCTCCGCAGAAGTCGTCTACATAATCTTCAGATCATTAATTCTTTGTGCCATAATCAAGGCTTTTAGCTAGCTAAAATCTCAGCGTGGGTTCGTGACTTACTCGGTCCTTCAGCGTTTTTTTCCCCCCTCTAGATCTTCCATTTGGCAATATTTGGCCTCGCAGTGTGCTGATTCAATAACAAATACCACACAGTAGCATTAGATTCTAGGATTTATTTGTGTGTCTAATCACTTAATGCACTTGTCTCTCCACAGAAGAAATACTGTATAAATACCTGTATCTTACAGCCCATAAACATATAAATTAGATAACAATGACTTGAATACACTCGTGGGTACTTGAAATTATTGTATTAACCCTTTGTCGCATGTTTTTAAAAATATCCCTTTTGGTTTTGTGTTCGCTTACCCAGTGTGGGGAGGGGTTTGAGCATCCCTTTATGCAGTTAACTTTTTTTATAAAGTTACTTGTAGGAAGATGGAGCTCCTATGCAAAGGCTGAAGACTGTCTCCTCAAGAAGTAACCAGCCAGCAGCAACCTCGTACCCTGTATGAAATGTAAACAGCTTTGACACGCGTCTCTGTCACTTCTATGTTTCCTTTGTTAGCAGAAGTACAAAGAACTCTTCCTCAGCTATAAAGAAAGAGATTAAAAGGAAATAGAGTCGAAATCTCTTATGGGAAGGCCTTTTTGTCAGATTTTTAGGAGTTGACACAGTTCACGGTGAAAATATGCACCATTTAACCTGCTCTGGTTAAAGCAGAGCTGAACAGAGCTGGTATGAGAGCTGCCCCAAGAAGCCTTTCTGGTGCTGTTGTTATGCAGCCGGTTACCTCTGTGCTGTCTTGACCATCTGGTAAATGACAGCAACTGAATTCCTAGTCACACTCTTACATAAATAATTTTATGTTGTGGATTAGAATATCTGGAACATGGGACCATTTTCCTTAATTTTTATGTGCTGCGTTTTGTTGTCATTGGTCTTAGGTCTAGGCTTTCAAATATCCTCAACTTGGATTTTTGCCATAGTTGGCATTAATATCAGAAAAACACATTGTTTTTTGGGGGTCTTAAACTTCAGGTGATTTGTAGTGCTGGCTTGCAGTAGTAATACTGATTCACTGAAGCAGTCTGCTTGAAATCCCGACAAAGATGGACCTATTTTGAAATGAATTCAACATTCCTTTTGTATTCTGTGGTTTCGGTTTTTTAATTCCCTGCAATCCATTACAATATGCTGTATGACATATGATTTTAAGTGCTAGGACTTCTGTTCAGGTTTGTTTCGTCTTACTGGAAGACATAATGTACAGTTCTTGGGTTTGTCTCCAGTTTTAGGACTAAACCCTATATAAATACAGGTAATACACAGTTTGACTGAGAAAACCAGATTATTTCTAGGGGCATATTTTGGAACTTATCCAGTGCAGCAGTTTGCAAGAAAATATGCCACAGATAAAATTCCTCTGCAGGGTTGCTGGTAACTAAAAACTGTTAGGTGTGCTTGTGGTAGGAGTGGTTTTGGGACTGTCAGTGTAATTGAGGGGTTCTTCACTGCTTTGTTCAAGTTCATATAGAGGTATCTGAGGCAATAATGATGACCTGTAGCAGGTCTCAAACTCAGGATGTGCCTAATTTTGTTGCGCTGGACTTTATTCATTGACCTCTTGCTATTTTTGAACCTTGAGGGAGACTCATTATCAGTCTGCACTTTTTTTTTAATAAAACACCACCACCAAAGAACTAAAAAACCTCACCCCCAAACCATGATCCTCATGACAATGCAGGTGGTAGAAATCCTGGATTTAGTGTGATTTAAGAGCTTTTGCTTCCGACACTTCTTAAAGTCCATGCTGATGAGTAATTAATATTTAAATCAGATAATTCTGCTCTGAAATATGCTTTGTCAGACCTTGTTGTAGGATTTTTGTGGTGGTTTTTTTTGTCTGCAAAAGCAATGCTGTTGGATTTGCAGATCGCAGCATGCTGTAACTATTCAAAGAAAAGTTTCTCTTCTGGGTCTGAGGCTTAAACATGCTGTTTCCCTTAATTAGAGGGAGAAGATTTAAATGCCATTGGTTTTTTCCTGGCCACAGGTAAACCCCAGCTCAAAAGAGAGGCAAAAGAGTTCAGGAAGTTCATAATAATAATTGCATGACACAGAGTAACTTTAAAGTGGATGCAGCTGTGTTTGCCTGTGCTTTGAAATACGCGTATTGCAAAATTCTGGTTGACTTGTAGCTTGTTGAACACCTGAATTCATTAAATGATTCCCTAACATATTGTATGCTTCAAAAACTTCATTTAAAAAAAAAAAACCAACTTTCTCTTGATTTTTATTGTCTCTTGCTTGCCAAGAGTGGAGCAATGCCAAATTGGAACACTTCATATTACAAAATGTTGTCAGGTATATAAATGTCTGGAAAATGCTTTTGAAATTGTATGAAGTGCCACAGAATAACTAAAGCAGTATTTTTTTGACCTTATTCCTTTCCCCTTCATAAAGTTTGGGAAGGGATGAAGAAGTTGCTAATACTGTATGAAATGTCTTAAGTTTTGGAATGAGGGGCAGAGCATAAAAATACATGTGTATGTAAAAATCAATAAACTTAGTTAACTGTATCAACCTATACATTAAGACAGCTCCTTGACAACAGCGCTTATATTCTTAGGTATATCCTTGATGTATTGGTAGCAGGATGGGTCATTAGAGCTGTGGAGCATGATGCTGTTCCGTGGAGTATCAAGGCTAGAAACTCTGGCAACGGAGATTGATTCTTCTGGTTTGGGTTTTTTCCCCTTCTCCTGTGTTTTAAATGGCTTGTTTTAGTAAAATATGTTGGAGGTTATAAGGGATATCTCAGAGATATAGAAGAAACCTTTTTCTCTAAAATTGATGGTAGTAGTCCCTGAAATACGTAGAGATTTCTGGAAGGTAGGAGGAAGAGGCTGCTTGATTAGATGATACTGGTTATATTTTCAAGCTTCTCCTGAAGAAATGGGAGATGTGTGTAAATAACTACTTCAGAGATGCAGCTTTTTTCTTCCTCATTCTCCCTTCTTGCTTGGAGATAGGAGTAGATGCAACAAAGCTTACTCAGATGTTCTCCATCGTGACTGTGGACTGCTCCACTTTCCCCTCCTCAGTGAGTTCCTCCTCTATTTCACAAACAGCTTGGTAGGTTACATCTGAAGAGCCTAGGTACTACCATGGATGCTTTCTGGTCTGTCCTATTCAAAGTAGAGAAATAACAGATACAGTAAGGATATTGTGTGGTGAGGGGTTACAAAAAATGCAATACTTTGGTCCTTTAGGAGAAGGGTGAAAAAAGCGCACAGTTAACACTTCCAGGTCATCTCTGACAGATTTGCTAATAAAATGCAAGGCAAAAATGTTGAATATACTGCACTGCCCTCTGTTATGCTATTTTTGGCTCATCGTATGAAGAAAGTATATAATTTAAACAAAACTCACTGTTCTGTCTTCCCTCTCTTCTCTCCTCCACGTTATTTCACATTTCTAAACGTTGAGCATACCAATCAATATTCCATTAAGAGGAGAATTAACTTGGGAGAAGCTTACATGTATTTGCATGTAGTAGCTTATTTCTTGGTCTGTGGCTTTGTGTTGCCCTTCTGCATGTATTTATTTTTTTTTTTAAAGAACACTCCAGGTATTTGTGTACTTACTTCTAATAGTGAGGTTTGCCACGCTCCATCTTAATCCTGTCATTATGAGTTTCTGGTACAGCCTTCTGCAATGCCCTGCTTGCAGGCAACATCAGTCAGATGTTTGTAGCTAGCTTTTTTGGTTCTGTTTTACAATAGCTGGACATCAAGGTATTAGGCTTCAGATCAAATGTTGCTCTTGGTTACACACATGTAGTTAACAGAAATCAATGTTGCATAGGCATAAATGAAAGTTGGATTTGATCTTTTGTGGGTTAGCTCTTATCTCATTTATGCTGATGCTAGTCTGGATTTTCTGGAGGCTGGATTGAACGCCTGATCTCAAATTCAGATGTCATGAGACTTTGGCTGTCTGTGCCAACATTTTATTCCTTACGGTCTTTGTACAAGTCTGAAAGTTAAAACTACCCTCTTGCTTTCTGAAGTCAGAGCCTTGAGACTGCAAACAAATGTAACGAGATTTGATTAAAAGCTGCCTGTAGCACAGAGCATGAGATGTGGCTCTGCAGGACCTTCTGGGGTACCTCTTGGCTGATCTTGATGTGTGAATTGTCACAAGAGTGGCTGAACTGTGGACCAAATCCTGATCTAGTTAACACCTGTGGAGCTGACATATTCCAATATGTCTGATGTTGCACAGTGCTTCTGCACTGTGAGGAACAAATCACTTGTGAAATTCAACTGTGAAGGTCTTAAGGTCAAAGAAAGAGTCTGCAAATTTCAGTAGATGACAGCAACTGCAAAAGAGGGGGGTGGCTGGTTGAAGAGTAGGCATATTTCCTGGTTCCTGGTTTGTGTGCTTCATTACCTTTTTTCTTCTTTCTCCTATCAATTTTATATTATATAAGATGGGCCAAATTTGTCCTTGGCCCAAATCTGTAGACTTAAATGAAGTTACATTTGGTACCCTGAAAATCTTAGATAAATGTTCTGCCTGCTTTTTAAGATTATCAAATCCCCAAAGTAAAGCCTGTTTTCTAGTACATTTTTTCTTTTTGGAAGAGAAGTGTGTAATTTTATGATTAAACTTTTGGGCAGTTCTAGTTCTGCAACATCATCACCTTATCTGTCTGTGAACTAAATGGCAGTGGGAAGTTGTGGCTGATATTTGGGTTGTTATTTATAGGAGGAAAAAAATAGAGCATAGAAATGGTACAAGAATTATTAAGGAAACAAAAAGGCTTGCCCGAAGTCTCTAAAATACAAGACTGACTTAAAAAGTGGTACTTGGATACAGAAATGCAGCCAGAGATGAAGAGAACTGTGGTTTGCTTGCTGCCATAATACTCTGTTTTGTTTATTTGTTTTTCCTCTCTCAGAAGTTTTGAAAGCCCATTTGTGTGTGAGGAGGGGATGCTCTAGCTAAAAGATAAATTGCAGCAAGTTTTCCTTAAACTCACTGTTCCAATATCACACTTGAACAGTTCACAGCAGCATCCTTCAAGCCTTCTAAAAACTGTTTTTAGGCAAATATTGTGGTTGCAACAGCTAAGTTGTTGAAATATTGTATTTCAAGAATAATACAACTAAGAGAAAAAACAAACCCAAAACCCTGTGTGGTGCTGGCTTCTTTATTTAAAGAAGTTCATGCAGCTGCAGAGCTCTGGTGGCAGTGTTAAGGTAGTCTGGGCTGGAGATCAAGAGTGACACCCAGTTGGGTCAGGTTGAGAGGCTTAATTTATGATGGAAATGCAGGTGCATTGAGCCAGGCCATTGTGCATGCTTGAGCTCAGGCATCTGCTGCTTGAGGTGATGGTTAATCAGAGCATTAGGTACCTCTGTACTTGCCATCTGAAGAAGCCAGTGGGCTGGTTAAACTTTTGCTGCATGTAATCTGAGTGGAAGTTCTGGTTAACCATTTCCTTCCTCCTGTTTTCAGGCTATGCTGTTTATCCTGCAGCTATTCATCTTTAGGAAAACATGAACAGGCTCAGATTTCCTCAAGGTACTTGACTAAAATGACATTGCATATGACAGCAGATCATAAGTCTTTTCCTGTCTAAATATTACCTTGTAAAATTAGAACATTCCAGTTCTTGCTTTTGACTAGACCTGTAACCTCTTGAGTTTTGCTATAGCTATTTTGAGGTTTGCTGAAGAGGATAGTTTTACCCTAAAAACAAAGTACAAAGTCCTTATTTTGTATATGAAGATTGTAATTTTAGCAACAATCAGAACTGGACAGCATTGACCCATCTTCTTGATTAGAAAATTGAAAGATATAAAAATCACAAAGAAAAGTGTTTTTTTTCTATGCTTGTCAGGCATAGTAGCATGTATTTTATTTTTGTATATTATAAATATTTTAGATACTTGTTTTAAGGAGGTAGAAGGCGGGGCAGAATAGTGCCATTTAATTGCTACTCTAACGGCAAAGCTGCTTTTGAGAAAAGACTAGCTGTCAGGATAAAATCCAAGAAATGTCAGTACTAATCTTACCTAGATAATCTGTTAGTTTTAATTTTGGGCAAAAATTTAGGATCATGGGCATTGCATCTTTAACTATTACATGCACAAATACACCATTTAATCTTGACTTACTGTATCTAATATGAGAAATATGTTTCACTGTAGCTGCAATCAACATCATGTTTAGAGATGCTTGCAAGAATGATAATGGTTAAGCGGTGCTAGAGCTTATACAGCACAACACAAAGTGACAGCATTGCTCTGTGAAACCCTTAGCCTCTGTTTTCAGAGAAAATTGTCAATGTAACTCAATCTCTGGGCGGGCTGTTGGCAAAGAGGAATGAAGGTGGGAATCTTTGAATCTCAAACAAGAAGTTTCTGATCTTTGAGCTAAAAGCCACCTTGGCAAGCTCCGAGCAGGCTTACCAACTGGTATGTGACCTGGCTGCCACTAGAGAGGGACGGAGCTCTATACAGAGCAGGGGTGTGTTCCTTACATAAAGGGCAGGTTTCAAATAAATGAGGGAGTTTTTAACAGGTTTGTTTTTCTTCGAGGGTAGAAAAGGAGAGGGTAAATGTTACATCATACCGTTGTCTATATTCAAGAACAGCTTCACAGGTAAAGTTTTGTTGCGCAGAAAAATCTTGAAAAAGGCAGAAATCACATTCTGCATGTGGATTAAACTTGCAAATATTCTTAGCGTAAAGCGGTGATCAACAGCAAATTGTACTGTGGAAGCTGGAAACAAATTTCTAACCATCCAAGTGAAGGGAGAAAGTGCCATAGTCCATATGAAATGAAAGCACAAAGGCTTCCCAAGGAACTCAGGAAAGCAGTGGAGATCTTTCATTTTCTTTCATGTATCATGACTGTTTTAGTCCACTTATCTTTATTTAAAGTTTCTGTTGCACAAAACAATAACAACAATTAAAAAGGCCTAGAAACTGTGGGGGATCAACTGCAATTTTGTGTGTAACTACAGCTTCTTTTGGCCATGTTGGGGTCAGACTCTTGTAGCCCCATCTGCCTGGTGGCTCTCCTTTTCCAGTTCGGCTGTGTTGTCAAAGCAGTCCATTTTACATATATATTCTCAAAGTAGTGCACTTGTACTCTGCCCTCAGGTTGCTGAATTGCCTCTTTGGTCACTGTATCATAGGCCTTCAGTTCTCTTTAGATTTATCTCATTTCACATTAATGAAAGCACTACCCACAATTATTGAGCATCTTACGGATTAAACACATCCAGTTAATGCCGGTTTTTTTGAGGTTTTTTTTTCCCATCCTTGCCTTTTCTGTTTAGGTAGTAAACTCTTCTAGGACAAGGGCTGTTATTTTTTTTTTTTTTTTTTTTACTCCTTCATAGCTGTGCCTTGTGCTCTAACAGGACAAAAATGATTCATAATCTCTGAAAATGCTGCGCTTCTCCACCCCTCCTTTTTTCATTTTAGTCTACAAAGATTCTGTTATGCTGAGGCAAAGCAAAACTTAATGCTACTTTTCTCTTAACTACTTACTTCTGATGAGGAAAAAGTATCCTGAAAATGTAAAATGAACATTAAAATAATTTTAGGAATCAGAATGCTTTAAAAGCATTTTCTTTTTAACTTCCATACTCTAATCCAGAGATACTTAGCAGTAAAACGTGGACTCGCTAGGCAGGGGTGTATCTGTTTCTTCTGGAAGGCTAGTTATGTGCTTTGTCTCACTCCATTAGAAGTAGTAATCTCAAGAATATATTGAAGGCTCTGGGCTGTTTAGGAGGTGGTTGTTGCTGTAGAGGCCCACAGTCACGCCCACCAGAGGGCATTTTATCACCAATTTCTTGGGGAGAAAGTTTTTTCTGACTTCATGAATAAAGTTAGTAAATATTGGATGGGAAAGCAGCCTATGAAACATTGTACAGATAGCTTTTTTGTTTATATATAAATACATATGCTTATTTCCTGGCTGTATTTATATGTAAATAAGTAATGATGTCAGCTTGAATGGTTGGGTTTCCCCTCTGCTTCCTAAATACTTTCTAATTTTACTTAATGGGTAATCTGGAGAAAAAAAAAGACGTCTTTAAGTCTCTCCCACAGCTGGTATATCCATCAGTTACCAGGAAACTGGCCTCCCCACCAAACAAGTGCAGCAGATACCCTGGATGATTGCAGTGTACCTCTACTCCCCCCCTTCCCAGGGCACTCAGAAGCAGAGGCTGCTGTTCAGAAGCCCTACTCATTTAGGAGGCTGGAATTTGCAATTATACTTAATAACAAAGCTGAATTTTAAGGAAACACTTGGCAGCCGGGGAAGTGTACATCTGCCAGATGGACCTGACGTCTTGTGTTTGGCAGCAGTTAATTCGAAGGCATGATATGCAAAACCCAAGAATGACGGCTAGGAAATGAATTTTTATTTTAAAAACTGTGTTCTGGTTTTGTATTTTTTCCTTTTTCCCAACAGTCTTCCATTACAAAGTAAAGCCTCTGCAGGAAGGAAAGAAAAATCCGCTTCTGAAAATACCTTCTCTCACCACTTCTCAGGGTACTTCCTTGTAAATTTGATGTCTGTGCTGAAGGTTGGGTTGCCCCAGTTCAGATGTGTGACCTTTGTCAGCCTGGTACAGCACAGATAATGTGATTAATTCCCTCCAGTTCCCTGTGGACAAATACATTCACTCCACCAGAGCCCCCATGACTTGTTTGCAGCCTCAGCAGAGGCCTGGGGTCATACGAGACCAAACTGCAAACCTGGGCAGGGATCTGAGCAGCTTGTGCTGTGATGTGTAGGCAGAACAGCAGTAAAAACCTTCCTCCCTATGCAGGACCCTCTCTGCATGTGTGTGGGACATGCTGTGAAGGATTTGAGTAGAAGTTTGGATACTCATAAGTGCAATCCTGGGACCTACGGTTAGGACCCCATGTTGTGTTTGTGACAATCTGTATAAAGATGGGAATTATTCAGAGCATGTCTGTTGATTGCCAGAAGTATCCATCCTCAAGACGTTGGCTGATGATGAAATGTAGAAGAATTTTTCTTGTTCTCCAAACTGTTCAGGTGGAAAGGCTGCACCTTGCTAGGGTGAAGCAAGCACAGACCTGCCGCCCAGTTGCCTCCCACCACTCCACCCTAAATGAAGTGCACATAGAGGCTTTGTGATTTGTTTTGAGAATCTGATCCTAATCCACAGGGATTAGAGTGATCTTGTTTGGGATGAAGGGATGCGAAGATACAAGGCAAGCAGCATATTTCTCTGGAGCACGGCATCTACTTGCAGTGTGGTGTTAGTGGGGAGGCAGAAGGTGCTGTGGCCTTCCCTTATTCCTGATGATTCATGGGAAGACAAGAGTGGAGGCAACACTATGGTCTGAATAGCTCTTCCTTCTATCCAAAACATGCTTAAAACCCATAACAAATAGTGGTTGGGGAATTGTGTGGAAACAACTACTCAGACCTTAAAAAAATGTTTGCAGTGAAAAAGTGAGGTGAAGAATTAATCAAGACTAGCTCCTGCCTGATCAGCAGCAGGCAGTCTCCTAGTAAAATGCCTGAATGTTTTTCAGCCTCTTTATTCAGATGATAGATGCTTTAGCCAGGATTTTTTTTTTTTTTCCAGTGGTGTTAGTGTCTGTGCGAATAAATGACTTATAAAAGAATTTTATTAATCCTCTAGGACTGAAACTTTGAATAACATTTTTAGCTAGATAGATTTGCTTTTCAGAAATGTCCTGATGATTTGATAAGACCTATGTCTTTGCCAGCTTGTAATCTCTGAGTTTACTAGTTTAATACCTGTGAGGGTTGTAAAAGATATCTTGTGATTGCGAGTTGAGGATGTTGTGGGGTTTTTTTCTTTATTAATATTTGAGGGCTCAAGTGTAAGTTAGTATTACAAGGACTTCGTATCTGATCCTGTATTTTGTTTCCTTTGCTATTAATTTTGCCTGTGGTGATGAGCTGGAGTAAATTTCATGTGGGGACCCAACTGTAAAGACTCAAGTGAGGTAGTGTTGGAGTGAGCAAGTTAGTCTGCTAGGAACTTTGTTAGGATAAAAAAAAACCAACCCTTTTAGGATAAAAAAAAAAGTAGATGGCAGCACTAAGCTGTTCTGACAGAGAGAGGATTTGAAGGTGAGAAGGATGGAAAAAGCCTGTTAAATCTGCAATTATTGCAACAGTGCAAAGCTCCCGCAACACTATAGTAACTCATATTAGCAGAAGAACCTTGCAATCTGGTTTCCCTGCTGTTACACTGGGAATAGATACTACTGCTTCCTCTCATTTCATTAGCAAGGACCATATGAGGTCTCAGTGTAATTCTGAGCTAAAACAAGCTCATATCTAGGTTTCCTACAGAGTGACTTAAGGATTTGACCTGGCTGCTGTTTGTGTCTTGGTGCTAATTTATTAGCACTATTATTCTATCAGAAACAATACCTTGACTTCCAAAGTATATGCAAAAACATACTTAATTTCCATATATTTTAATTTTGACATGTAAGTCTGTGGCAGAGTTCTGGAAGTTATTTGCTCAGTTAAGAGGACTATGTAGCCAGCAGTGTGTTTTGACAGAAGTAGCCCGTACCAGACTGAAATATTGTGAACATGCTGATTATCCAGTATTTGAATTAGTATTTTGATGTGCTTTAGCAGAAGCCTTTCATAGTTGAAAACAACATGTCACCTTTTGCTGACTTTACTACTTCACTCAGTCTGTCAAACACTGCTTTAAGGCACATCTGGAGACTGGGGAAGAAATAGTTGCATTGGGGCCAGGTGACCACTGTCCTTGAAAAAATATTTTTGAGCAGAAAAAGGCTGTCTTTCCATTTTGTGAACTCCAAAATAAAGCAAAAAAAAAAAAAAAAATCACTATTTTGTTATTGTTCTGTGAGGCGGCCTGCCTGCCAATATTCAGAGGAGTTGGCAGCATATGCCTGAGGGAGGGGAAGAAACTTGGATACCTTGAGGACATCCAGCTTTGAACAGAACGGAGGAAAATCCATATGATTTAATTTTGACATAAGCACAAAACCAGCTGTTTCCAACTTTTTGTCTAACCAGTGCTCTCCTTAGTGAGCAGGAAAGCCCGCTGACAGTGCAGAAGATCTCCCAGAGCAGGTTGTGTGTTGAGAAGGTGACTCTGTAGGAGTCACTAGCATCTGCAGATGTTAGCTAGGAAGGAGCAGAAAGAATGCTGCAGATGTCATCTGCTGGGGCTGAAGGTTGATTTATGGGATTTAAGTGTTTCACAGAAGCAAAGGCTTGCAGAGCCTAACTGCCTGATCTGGGACTAGAGCTTCAGTGCTGCCTCCACAGATAATGTCCCCCCCCTGCCCATAATTGTGGGCTTTAAATCTCCTGTTGGAAGGTGTTGGACGTTTTCTAGTGCTGGAGGGTGCAGTGTGAAGGACAAAGAATGATAGAATATTTCAAGTTGGAAGAGACACATAAGGATCAAGTCCAATGCCCTCCTCCTTGCAGGGCTATCTGAAACTAAACTATGTGATTAAGAGCGTCACCCAGATGCTCCTTGAACTGTTAACAGACTTGATGCTGTCACCACTTCCCTGGGGTGTGTGTTCCAGTGACTGACCACTCTCTCAGTGAAGAACCTTTTCCTAATGTCCAGTCTGAACTTCACCTGCTGCAGCTTCATTCCTTTCTTTCTGTCCTGTTGCTGGTCACCAGAGAGGCCATCAGCACATCCCTCTCTGCTGCACCCCTTGGCGAAGTCCCCTTGAGGACTTTGAGGTCTCTTCTCCAAGCTAAACTGTTCAAGTGACCTCAGCCATTTCTTAAGTCTTGCTCTTGAGGCCTTTCACAGTCTTGTTTGCCTGCCTCTGGAGACATTCTATTAGTCTGATGTCTTTCTTTTATAATGAGATGCCCAAAGTTGTGGACAATACCTTAGGTGGGGTTGCACCAGTGCAGTGTAGAGTGGGACAGTAGCCTCCCTTGACCAGCTGTCTATGCTGTGCTGTTCACTGTTGGCCCTTTTGATGGCCTGGGCATACTAACTATTATTGCAACTTGCCATCAACCTACAACCCAAATAAGGGTGATCCTTGCTTACTCTGAGTGGCTAATCTGAACAGCTGGTGGCCGTAGCTGGGGCCTCACATAATGGGAGGGCAGGCCCCAGGACCTGTTTGGGTCAGGGCTGGCTGTGATTTTTCATTCTTTTTGACACTGATAACTAAAAATAAATGGAGGAAGTGGTAGTCCTCTGTGCTTGACTGAAACCTGTGGCCTGCCCTGAAGGAGGCAGCATGGGTTGTGGGGAAGGTGCCAGATCTCTCCCTTGCCTGAAGGATCAACTCTATGGCATGCTGCCTCCTATTCTCAGAGCTCCAGCTCAGACACCAAATGTCTCATGCAGGCTGGCAGCTTTATCCAGTCAGGAGTTTAGGAATTGTCCTAGTTGGTTTTGAATCTGTCTTTAGTATTTAAAAAAAAAAAAAGTCTTTGGAGGAATTGTTAGTTCAGTGTGTCTTTTTTGCAACTTCCTCAAGCTTTACTTCTGATGGGGCTTCTTCTAGTAGGTAGGTTAAGAAGTGATTTTCAGCGTATTTAGTCATGGAATCAGAGTATCTCAAGATGGTCCTTATGAGTCCCGTCCAACTCCCTAGTCCTCACAGAGCTACCTAAAACAAAACCATATGACGAAAGGCATAGTCCATGTGCTCCTTGAACTGACAGCCTTGGTTCTGTGACTGCTTCCCTGGGGAGCCTATTCCAGTGACCAACCACCCTCTCAGTGAAGAACCTTTCCCTGGTGTCCAATCTGAACTCTTTTTATCAATGACAAGTAGAAAATCAATTGTGTGGTTGGATATTTGGTGTAGCTAATAACTCCCCTGCAAAAAACCAAAACAACTCAACCCAAGAACATTTTACATAGGTGGGTTTGTAGCTTCTCCTACGCTGACAGTAACTTTGTATGATGCTGATTGCATGTGCGGTTAGTTATTATAAATACCGTAGCATATTTGGCAGGGTTTAAGGCTGCTAAAATAAAATGTAATTTTAGGAAACAGCAAGTAAATTCTACTTCTAGACAACTGGGTGTGTTTTGAGGACATAGTTTTTTTACAGGATTTTTCTGTGCCCCTTGACCAGCTGGGGTGGTTAACTCCTCTATGTTGGGAAAGGAAGAGCTTGTTCATCTTGTGGACCTTATGGTTCTGCTGTGGCCTCAGAAAAGATGGGAAACACAATAAGGTGTAGTTTTGTCTGAATTTAACTTAATGTGATATTCCTTTTTTTAAGAAGGTTTATTTGGCTTGGTGAATGTTTTTTCTGAAAAACCCTACTTTCAAGGGCTAAATGTGTTGTATCCAAATGAAGCTTAAAAACAGGCTGACCACAGAGCTGTAAGACTTCTGGTCCATCTAATCAGATACCTCTTTCCAGCAGTTCCCATGGCCAGCCGTTTATAAAAGGAGACATGATACTTGGATTTGAGTGGTTGCAGTTGTCTTTGTCTCTTCCTACCTTTTAGGGATTATTTCTTGTCTGGAGAGTTTTTATAATGGACTCTTAAATTGCTTGATGTTCTTAACCAAATAAATGTGTCTGATTGCTTTGGTGGAGATTCTTGCTGTTTTCGCCTCGACAGCTTCTGGCTTAAAGCTTTGCAGTTTGGTTAGACATTTTGAGGCTATCTTATTTTTATCTGTTCTATAACTTGTAGCTTTTATTGAATTCACCTTTGTTATGAGACCAAGAGGAGAGAAACTGAAGTTACGAGTTCTTTCTGCTAGTCACGCTCTTACATTTTTATTTCATCTCTAAAGTCTGCTATTCAGCCTTCAGTTTGCCTTCAAATAAGTGTCTTCTCATCCAAAATACTGTTGTTATGGTCCTCTGAGCCCTCTGAGTCTGCAGTATTTCCTTGGATTTGGGTGTCTGGCACAGAGAGCAAGGAAGCAACACAATTGATTTGATAGTGGCACTTCAGAACTGCGTTATTGCTCAGGCCAACACATTGAAGGTTTTTTGGTATTGTTTTCCCTGTCTCACTGAGATGTTGTTTCAGGATTTTTCCATGACCTCTCCAGAATGGTGTCCATATGAATTTAGTGGAAATACTTAAATCTAGCTTGCTTTCTTTGAGATGAAATGACTCAATCTGTTCTGCTTATTTCAATACAGGTTATAGTTGGTGTTTTTAAGGATGGGAGTTTCCTTTTTGCTTAGATCAATGGCTCTTCTGAGCAGTCCTGCAGATTAAGGTAATTTTTGGAATCTGTCTTTGGAACTAGGCTAATGTCAAGAAGTTTGTGTGATGGATGCTCATTTCTCATGTGTATATCAAGGATGTGTATTCTATCAAGGGTCCTGCAGTTCCATAGGTTTCCTTTCTTTACTGAGCTTTGCATCAGTAGGAGATGATTTACTAGAGTTTAGTTGTTCCCTTACTCTTCTCAGGATTAGACACTTGTGTCTCCTACTTTTTTTACTCTCAAGAATGTGAAGAGGAGGGGAAGAATGAGCAGTATGACTCAGCGTACATCATACCCCCTCTGTTTGACAAGCTGTACAGCCCCTGAAGTATCTGTTGGCTCGAGCTGGGCAACAGTATCTTTAGTGGTGACAATCTTGTGTTTGAGTTCCCCAGGTCTACACTGCATTACATCTGTGTGTGCTGGGTTACCCCAACTGAGCAATGCCCTTCTCTCCTTGTGTGTCTCACCCCCATCCCATCCATTCTTCCATGCTGCCTTTGTGAGTCAAGTTGAATTTCTTTCAAAAACTTGAACAAAAAACCCTCAAACCCAACCTCCCTCCTCCCAGCAAATGTGGCTTCGGTGGCTGTCATTTCTCAGGTGTCTGAACAGTTGCCGCAGGGCTTCTACTTCTCTGTTCGTTAGTGCTGATTTAAGCTGAACTGGGCTGATTTATGAAATATATCCTAAACAAAGTCAGCTGACTAGCAAGGGGTTTTTTCCACTTCATGAGAACTTAATTACTGGGGGGTAGGAAGGATTTGAGAGGCTGGTGTTTTTTCTGTTTTTATTCAATTTTCATGAAAATTAGATCCAAACATAAGTACTGTGAATTTCCTTCATGCTGCAAATTCTAAGAAAATACTGCTTATAAACATTGAAACAAACAAATAAAAATGTATCCCTTGCTTGTTCCCTTTGAAGTAATACTTGTATATAATCAAATGACTCCAGAAGCTGGCAGACTGCTTTAAGACCAATATCAAATGCGATTAAAGAAAATACTCAAGTTGGCAACCGTTGGACCTTTATCATAGTTAAGGCTTCACAGCGCTGCTGAAACAATGTGAGAATGAATAAATAACCATCTTTGGAAAATCTGAGGCAACTGTGTCTGTTTGGCCCCCATCTTTCCATTCTGCCCAGTGCCCTTCTGCCTTTCTGCAGTGCCTTTCACTCGTGTATGTCAGGCTTTGTAGAGTTGTACAGAGGGGGATGCTGAGATGCAGAGAGAAGGGATTTGCCTGAGGCTCTCAGATCAAATGTATTCCCCGTTCTAGTGGCAAAAATTGCGAACAGCACATTTCTCTCTAGGCTCAAGTAATCTGTTGTTCTGTAGGCCAGCACTATTTGTTTGTGCCTGGACAGTCTTGAAGGTGACCTGCCCTCGGGGTGGATTGGAAGCTCTCATCTGCAGTGGGGACGTGAAGCTTTGCCTGTGCTTTGGACAGGCTGTAGCGGTGATAGTAAAACCAGGTCTGCACTGATAAGGACTTGGTTGGTCTTATAAAGGTAAAGTTTACTTTGATTATGACTTACCATCCTAGTCTTCATAGAATAAATGGAGACAAGAGAGTGGTATTTTATTTTTTTTCCCTCCAAAGATGAAGTGGTCCTTCACCTCAAAGTGGAAAGTCTTCTTTGTCATGTCCTCCTGAAGCAGCACCTTTGGCTTTGAGCACTTGAATTTTGCCACTTTTTGTGAAATGTCTGTTCTTCATTTCAGTTGTACACTGGGCTGTGGAACGCTGCAGGCTCCTTAACAAGACTCTGTCTGCTCTGGTGTGCCTCCATGATGGTTGACAGTCCCTTGCCAGGGAGTTGGTGAACGTGGTGTGCAGAGGAGTAGGAAAAAAAGTGGACTGGAGCTCTAGCAGACCAAGACATGATTTCAAAGCTGAGACTGAGGTAGAGCTTTCTGAGCCTAGTGAAGGAGGCCATGATAGAGAGTGCCTTGGAGCTGCCTGAGAACAGGCACAGGAGAATTCATGTGAGAAAACCTGGGAGAAATAACCAAAATGTTGGCTGTGCCTTGCAACAGCCTCCTTGAAGGCTGGAGGTTGAGATGGAGGCTGGTAGATTGTGAGTGGCTTAGGCAAGGTCTAAGAGCCATCACGCTGAAAGGCAGTGCCTGTGTCTTTGGTTTGGTGGTTATGGGATGCTAGTGTAGATTAGAGCTGCATGGTCTGAAGTGGTTGGGTGATCTGTGCTGATTTTTGCTGAGTACAAGTAGTTGAATTGGAGGCAGCTACTCCTAGCTGCTTGCTTCATTAAATGAGATACCTCTTGAAAGGCTGGGTAGCAGGAGGCAGCAAAGTTCTGGTTACCTGGAAGAACGTGGGTAACTGATCTGCAGTAAAGTGCAAAGTGATACCTCTGGCACCAGTGCTGTGCGGTGAGCCTTTGCACAGCGAAGAATGGAGCTTGCGTGTAGGGCATGATCTGTCAGAAGTCTGTCTTGATGGATAGCCCTCATCCTGTTGCTGCTGGATGCTGTGGGTATTACTCTATATTGCCTGCAGGTGGGATTTTTTTGCATGTAAAAACAGTGAGTCATGAGGTAGGAAGAGCCTTTTACGCTGTTCTGGGTGTCTGATGCCCAGACACTGACAGAAGCTGTCAGATAGCTCTTTCTGAGCATCACAGGGAAGCTGGGGCTGTGGAGTGGGACTGAAACTCTTCAGCAGGAAGGTATCCTTACAGCATCAAGCTGGGGCTCAGGCCAGCATCAGAGCAGCAGTGGGTAACGCTGCTGCAGAGATGAGTGGTATAAGCAGCAGGAATCAGAGCAAGTAGGGTGTTGGAAATCTGAAGCACTGTCCAGAAGGGAAACATCCATGGAAGGAAAGTGGGATGTGCAGAAAGGAGATGATAGAGTTTTTCTTGTTTGAGCTTAAAGGAGAATTAAGCGGATAATCTGCTGTGACAGCTGCCAGGTAGCTACTGGACTGCTGTGTACCAGTCCTTTCCTAGCACTCGCGGCTGCCAGCTGCTGATAGAGGGATGCAGCCGTGGATGGGCCAAGTGGAGATAGTCCCTCCATGTGGAAGAAGGAAGAACTTGGCTTATGGGGTAAAGGAAAGCAATTTCAGAGAGTTAAATACTTCCTTTCTGCTTGGAATAGGTGACTTCCAGTTAAAGATAGTCTGGAATGTTGCCTATACAATTCTGAAAACCTTCAAGAAAGCAGGAAGTAGCAGCTGAAAAGGTTGTGCTGATCTCGTTGCTGAGAACTGTTGGGTGCTCAAGCCTTTGAGTTATTTAGATTGTTTTATTTCCGTACTTGAAAACATCTAAGAAGGAAATTACTGTCCCCCTATCTTCCAATCACATTCTCATATCTTCCAGTTTCATTCTTATAGAGGTTGACCTTGCTTCCAGCTTGACGACATGTTGTCAATTACCTCCCTTTCTAGTTATTACTTACCTTATTTGCCTTATCTCTTAGTTCTCGCCTTGACGGGGTTTTTCCCCATCTGTCACAAATGTACTTATGCAAGTGGTCAGACAAGTCTTTAAGACTTGCATGGTCGTTGTGGCTGAAACAGCTAGAAGTATTCAGCCCTTTGGAGAAACATGTTGCTTCCAAAAAAACTGGATGAACCACCTTCTTTTTCTTTCTATAACCAAGCCAACCCTACTGTGGTCTGGTTGGACTCACTCTGACCTGGGGATCAAGAGGTCATGAGTTCCTATTTTGCTTTTTAGATCTTTGTAGCCATTGCTTTAGGACTGAGGACTGTCTGTTGGCTTTGGTATTTGATTGCTACTTAAGAACTAGACTGAGAGACTGTCATAAGTCACATTTTCTTGAAGTGACCTACTTCTTTCATCAGGCAGTAACATCTCACCCAACAAGAAAAGCTGCATAAGCCAAATTACGTGCTTGTTTGGTAGCTTCAGAGTCCAGACCACAATTGTCATGGGAACCAAACCCTGGAGTTGGGGTGTTCCCCTGTAGTTACCACCTGCTGCCTGGCAAATAATCCTGGCAAAGTGAACACAAAATCCATTGTTAATAATTGGTCTGCACAGGCTTTTACGTACGTCTCATGCAAGAGGCAAAGCTTTGCACTTCAGACCTGAGAAGGGTCAGGCTTTACACTGTCCTGTTAAAAGCTTGTGATTAGAGTCAGCTGTTTGCTTGCCTCTTATGTAGGGGAAAAAAAAATATCAACAAGACATATTAGTAGTTCAACACTGCAAGAAAAAAACCTTTTAAAAACATATTTGACAGTCAAAAGAAGCCTGTTGCTCACTTACAAAAGAAAGTGCTCGGTGTCTTCATAAGCAGCTGTGTGTGTTAGTGGCTTATGCCACTTTTTGCAAGTTCAGCAGTTAAGCTGTGTTCTAAGTGGTGGTGGAATGCAGGGCAACAAGAGAGCTTGCTTAAACTATGTGAAGACTTAAACTGGTCAAATCTCTTACTTAAGTCAGAGGAAAATGTTGAAATGTATTTGTTTACAGAAAGGGATGTCATTTTGGGTCCAGCTGGACATCCTTAGCATGAAAAGAAAATCAGCAACACGGGTGGGTACCAAATCTGTTCTGCAAAGAGCTGTTAGTCCCACTGAAAAGATGTCTGAAATGAAAACTTCTCCAGAACCATGAAGTACCACTGGTGGAGTCTTCCCCACAAGGAGGTTCAGGAGCAGAAAATGTGGGTCATCCATCAGGCTAGCTTCTCAAGGTCTTTTACTAGTTTTTCCATCATTTCTAGTGGCAGAGGGCAGCCAGTGTTTGTGGTATCAATTGGTTTGGGGCTGGGCTTTTTGGTTGTGTGTTTTTGTTTGTGGGGTTTTTTAATAGCAATATTGGGGAAGAACATAGTGGCATGAAAGAGTTCGGTACATCTGCAAAATAGGCAAACGAGTCTGCTAGGAAGTATAATTAAAAGCAAACTAGAGTTGTCAAAATAAATGAACGAAACACAGTTTATGGTACATTAACTTGTTTGCTTACTTGCACACAACCAAATTCTTTTGGATTAGCAATTGGTCTCACACTCATTAGTGAGCATTAATTAGATTCTATTGTGATACTTATTGGCAAATTTGAGAACAGGGAAAGGAAAGGAAACAAGAATTGTTGGGACCAGGACCGATACAATGCTGAGCACTCGTTGGCTTGATCTGAATTTGAAGGTGTAACTTAAGCTTTCCTTCATGACGGGAGAGCTGGCTGCCTGCAGCCCACCGGGACGGCAGTGAGCTTGCTGTTGTGTTGTCAGTCACAGCCCAGTTACTTTGTGATTCAGGTTTGATTTTTTTGGAAGATGTCAGAGGTATTGCAAAGCCTCTTGTGCTGCCAGCCCGGGCCACAGCTGCCCCGAGCCTGTCCCTGTCGTGCTGGGAGGCGAACGGTGCAGCTCGGCCATCTTCCTGTTCCACCCCTTGGAGCTGCAGCTGCCTCTGCCATTACTCATAGCTTTCCCAGAAGATACCAAATGAAACTGGGGTGTCTTTTGCCAGCTTCTTTGCTGTGAGGCTGTGAATAGCATTAGTGAAAACTGACCATGGAAGAAATTCTTATGTTGCTGTTGGGAGAGCTGATGGCTGTGTCTGCAGCATTTCCATGCTACCGAGCTCAGGAATGGAGCACTGGTTTGTGTCACAGTCACAAGCTGAAGCCCCACAATAGAGAAGGTGGCACAGCAGATGTTTTAGCAAATGTATTAATACTTAGAGAATGATTGTGTGGAGTGGGGTTCTTCCCACTCAGTATCAAGAAGGTTTCTCTTTAGTGGTGAATTTTGTAGGAGTAAGAGGTACAGGAAAGAAACTGCATAATTCTGTTGAGCTGTGTTTTAATCAGATGTTAGCACTTCACAGTTCCACATCTGTGTCTCCCTAGCTATCTCAGCAAGGGGTTGGTTTCTTTTTTTTGGATAACAGTAAAACACAAATCATGTCACTCTTATCTTTTCTTGCTTCACCAAGCAGGACTCAAATGAGGAAGTTACATTGATACCGAGCCAGAGAGCCTCAGAGGTTTTTAGCTGAGAAAAGACTGCAGTGGCAAAGACACTCTGATGAGATGACACAGCAGAAGCTCTTTAGTGTTCCTAGCATCCAGTATGCCAAGGAAGAAGGCATTTTTTCCTCGTACCTGAATGTTATTTCTTCATCTTAGGTGGCAGGTAAAGAGCTTGCTCCTTTCTTTGTGAAGCACTTGTTGATCAGTGTCTGCTGTGCTTGGCAGCATCTGTGGTCAGAGGTAGGCTCCCTTATATTGTCCTGGTATGAGTTGGTGCTTTCCTTTATTCTCATCTGGAATGCGCTTCTAATAAATTTATTCTAAATTTTGTCGTCAAACTCTTACTTGTATTGGAGATATGATTGACATATATTGTTTAGTGTTGTTTTTTTTTTTAAAGAAGCTTCTTTATCCATAGAAATACAATAACCAGAACTAGATTGAAGGAGTTGACTATGCTTGGTCTCCAGTGCTCCATTAACTACATACTGCTGGCAAGCTTGGAGGGTTACAAATAGCAATCTTTCATGCTGAACTGCTTATTTTCAGGGTATTACAACCTCACTTTAAAATGCTGAAGTACTTCCAGTGGTTTTAGAAGAGACGCAAGTTAATTTTAGAACTTGTGCTAAGACAGATTGATTAGCAACTTGGGGTAGGTAGAGCATGAAGAGCGATGGTGTGTCATAACTTTCTGGAAGAGTCATCTGTACCTAACTGAACTTGAGATTATGTTGTATCTCAAGCCACTCTGCGATCACTGAAGGCTACGGAGATGGATTTTCCCTTTGTTGTCACAGGGAATCATCTGGGTCAACTCCAGACTGGAACTTGCTTGGCCCTTTTGATCTCTGGCTGAGATTTTTTTCAGGCATGCTGGAAATACGGTTCATTTAGCAAAGCTTGGCAGCAAAGCCAAGTGCTGGGCTGAGGTCATTATTCCTGCGTAAGAGAAGGTTTCTTGCATTATTTCCATGTGAGTATTTTTATTTTGCTGTGATTGATGGTTAGCACTTAACTGTGTGTCCAGTTGCCAGGTTGGCTAACCTAGGCTTGTGAAGCATCTTTGGTTACACAGTGCTGTTTGAATGCCATGCTGTGGGGTGCACTGCCAGCCACTCTGACACAAAGATTCAAATGAGATACCTTTGTGCTGAATACGATTCATAAGGAGTCCTGAGCTCAGGTCCTTGAGATAAATTGGGCAGAGGGACAGTTAAATATGAAGTTCTCTCATGGTGCTGGGAAAACACTGAAGCTACTGTTCTTGGTCCAGTCAGTAAGTGGAAGGGTAGAAGAGAGACTCTTCTAGGGTATGCACTGTATCATCAGCATTTTGGCAACACTTGGAGTCAGCCAGGCTTTTATTTTCATGCCTATCATTGAAAATCTAAACAATGAAGAGGGGTATAATTGCAAGGATATTATATTGGGATTATCCTAATAAATGCCACCAGAGTTCAAATTCCTATAACCCATTCACTAGGGTCACATCAGTTCCTATTTTGATCTAGTCTCTAGGATTTTTTTAAACTGACTTTTTGTTGTAAATAAAGACCAAAACTGAGACCAAGCTGATTTTGAGGAAATTAGTTCCCATTGAATTAAGCAGAGGGCTGCTGGCCTTCTAAAATTATGCTTTCAATCTCTATACCAGAAATACCAAGTTGGGACTTTCCCACAGTCAGTTAAATCTTGCTGTGTGCTTTCAGTTTATCTGCAGGAGCTCATGGCTTGTTCTTCCCTTTCTACCTTCTCCCTTCTCCCACAACTTTTTTATTTCTACATGTTTGTGCCCTATTGGATATAAAATAAACATACTTGCTCCAGAAGACTCTGCGATGCAAAGAATAGAGATCTGCTTTTCTCATGGTGACAGGATGCCTAAATAAATAGTTGCCAGTGTGAGCAAAGGAACTGTAGTAATGGTATTTTAACCACCAGGAAATATATTCAAAGAGCTATTGATATTAAAAGAAAATCAGCTAAAAATAAGTCTTCCCTGTCCTAATGTTGCGTGGTGAGTAGAGGGGAAATACTCATCAATTTTCCACTTTTTTTTTTTGCTCCCATTATTTGATTTGAAAATTCTTACTGAACGGCATGAGGGGATTGTCATCAACGAGGCATGCAACTAACAGTATTTTTTCCACCCAGTAAAACCACTTTTATAATTGTTTGCCCCATCACCTTCTAGTACTGAAAATAGCCTCCTTCCTGCGGAAGGATGGAGAGTGCTGCAGTACAAGATCTCATTCGCAGAAAAATGTGTGCCTTTGTTTTAAAGACAGCAGTAAAATGATTTGTTTTGGGTGTTAAATATGTCACCATTGTAACAAGCCAGCAACCCACTTTGTTTTAAAATGTTTAAATAATTGTTCGTATGCTATGCCTTCTTGAATTATGATTAATTATACAAGTCACAACTTGGTAAGAACCAAGCCATGAATGAATGAAATGTTATATTTAAGAGTTTGCTACTCTGCTTTTTTTTTTTTTAAATTTTTGAGGTTTTAAAAATTATTATTTAAAAAAAGACTGGCTGAGAGAGGCCAGCTGGCATTATTACAGAGCAATACGGGAGAGCTGTGAGTATCGAGGAGGCACAGCATGACGGAAAGCAGCCAGAAGGATTAAGGTATCTTAGAACTTCTTTGCCGCAGGCTTAGTCTAGTGGCAGAGGGAACGCGTAATTCCTGCTTGCTTTATTTTATTTGCAGCGTGACTGAGGGAAGGGGTCAGAGGTTTGCTGTTTGCGGGACAGGGCCAGTGGAGCTGGTGCCCGGCTGTTCTGGAAGCACAGGCAGAAGAAACGGGAGGGATGTTTTGGGTCGGCTTTTTCCTAAAGCTGCCCGTCTGTGGGCATAAAAGCATAGTGAGCAGGGCTGTTTGAATGGCAGACGTCTCAAGGGAGACTTTTTGAGTAGTAAAAGTGCTCACCACTCGCACATACCAGTATTAATGCTGGGTTGGCAAAAATCTGCAAATACTCTAAAGTATTTTCACTGGACATTTAGGGACTACTGTTGCCTCCTATCTTAGACAAATTTCCCATTTAACCTCTGAGAGGATAAGCTACCTTTTATTTATGCTCCCCTTTTTTTTTTTTGTGACAAGCAACAAGAAGAAGGAAGTAGGTATTGATATTTTTGAGATTTGTTTTTGTGGAAATTCAGGAGAGAGTCTTAATTCTTTGGATAGAGACTCAAACCCCAGCAATGTCAGTCTGCTTTGGGACTTGGTTTGATATTGCGGGCATCATTGGTGCCAACTTGTCTGTGTATGTACAAATTATACATATAAATACATATTTGCACAATTATACACATTCATGTATTTATGGATGTATATGGGTGTATATATATATATTTAGTGAGCAACCGCAAAATTAATAATAAAAAAGACCCAAACTCTAGTTTGAAGTGTTTCAGTTTTATTCTAAGAATGTAGGTGTGAAGTTGGTGATACCACCGTAATACTTGCACTGACAGTATCTCTTAAATACTTCCCGTATTGGGTTTTAAAACATAAGTACTTGTGCCTCTTATCTTCTGTGGCCACTGTTCTAAGAAAGAAAATCAACATTCTTTGTAGCTATTTTACTTTCAAGGTATTGAGTCCTTGTGCCCTAATCTCTCTTGGAAAGGATTGTAGGAAGTGAAGTGCTGACTTGCTGCCTGTATTTAAATCCTCTTTGAGAACTTTTAATCTTTTTTATTTAATATTTTTAAGTCAGTTTGCGGCACGACGCTACTCACAGCTGCAGAGAGACTTGTGTTTTGGGAAGGAGAGCACAACCTGTTTCATGATGATTGAGATCTGGATGCTGGCGTATTTAGTAAGCCCTCAGGGCAGGTTGGCTGGACCTTAGGAACAGCCCTTAAATACACAGGCATTCACCTTGTATAAAGCTGCTTGTACCTCTGGAAATACCGCGTTCGCAGAGGGTGTGCCAAAAGGCTTAACGCTGGCATTACATAGTATTGGGTTGACTAACATTATTGCCTTAGCTGGTCTGAAGTGGACTAAGCTAAATGCCACCCAACCCTCCTGACACTATTTACAAAAGTAATTTGAGAAAACTTAGAGAGCTAACAGGCAGTGAGCACATCTCGAAAGAGTGGTGGATGAGCATGGTCGCAGAGGGACGCTGTAATTCTTTGCATTTCTGACTTCAGAAATCCTTGGGTTTTGCCTTACCCCACGGTCAAACTTTTTGGAAGGAAATTTTTCACTACTTCTGTATTTCTGGGATATTCCTGAATTGGAACTTTGAGTGTTCTATTAAACGTATTCATTTAATTCTGCAGTCAGATTGAAGTATTTGAGGGGTGGGTGACTGTTTGTTTGGTTTTTTTTCAATTTGTCTGTTGCTATGTGGCAAAAATATTTTTGTTCTTAGCATATGTGCACTTTGTAGCTTCTTAATATTATCTAAGCAGCCTTTAGTGCAATTTGGTCAAAAACGTAACAGCAAATGATCTTATTAATAATTTCTTTCTTCGTTAAATTAGAATCATAGAATCATTTACGTTGGAAAAGACCTCTGGGATCATCAAGGCCAACCTTCGTCCAACATCTCCCTGACAATTGCCATAATAGGTGCAAGATGAGCTGCACCTTAGCAAGAGGGGGAATAAAATTGCATCGGAAAGATTAAAGCCTAGGCTGAAGTGTGTGTTGGTAAGATAGATTTGAAGAGGGAGGCCACGTTGTCACTGTGGCACCATTAAATCTCTCTCCCAAAACAATTGCATGTAAAGCTCCACCTATGTGGCTAATCATGTTTGCATTGTTGAACTTGCCCGTAGCACAGCAGTGCTCGCCATGCTGCTTTAGATTAGATTAGCTGCACACTGTGTTGAATAGATAGCATTTTGAGTAACAACGTGTCAAATGATAGAGCCAGTATGAAGGGACTGAAGCAGCATCTTCCACTACTTCTGCCTTACCCAAACCTGCAGGGCTGTCTCTAGGAGGCTATTTAAACTCATTAGAGTCAACAGCTTAGTAAGACTGAGCAGAAAAGGTGATCTGAAAAATACTTATTTTGTCTGTTGGAGAAGGAGACTGGTTTACTTATAGAAGAATATTAATTTTAAAAAGCAGCGGTTTCCAGAATTCACTTTATCCCTTACAAAGGGGGTGCATCCCTTTTTCTGTTGCATGGTAATTTTGTGATCGAGCCCTTGATGGAGAGTTCTGCATAGACTAAAATCTAGAAGTAGGTTACTAAAGAGAAGAAATGTTTTTTCTTGCATAAATGCTTAAGTCCTCGTTAGAGTTTCTTTTTTTTTTTTATCTAGACACCAGGTAAAAAGGTGTGCTTCTGTTCATGCAGCAGTAGCACGTGCTCCTGGGGGCCTGTCTTTCTCAGCTGGCTGTCATGGGGGTGTCACTGTTTGCACATCTACCTTCAGAGCGTGTCTGATATCTCAGCAGATTATAGGCAAAAATAGAATATAGTTGTGGCTGTGTGCACTGCTGGACAAGGCGAGTTTGTTTGCGAAGCACAAGCCTGTCTATGTGGTTTATTTTAAGGGGTGGGGGGAAAACTTATTAAAATTAGTCTGGAGGAACAGATGCCTTCTAGACAACTTTAATAGCTCCACTGACTGCTGCTTGGATGGACAACTGCCACTGGTTTTCTTCTTAGTACATTCACAGTGTCATGACTCAGGCAAGCAGATACTCAATTATTAATGACTTATCTACAAAGAAAAATAATTAAAAACAAACCCAAAGCAATAGAGCACTTAATTAAGAGTTAGTGGTGGAGTTTCCGCTGTCTCTTAATGGAAAGCTTCCAAGAACAATTTTACCTTCCAGAAAAAGTACCTGCTTCAGCCTGCCTGATTAAAAATGCTTCCTGTGTAAACCAGAAGTTGAATCATACTTCTAGGCAGGCAAATAAACTTATTGATTAGACACTAATTGAAGTTCTGCAATGCAGAAAGGAGCCTGTACGTATTTCACAGACTTCACAGGGAAACCTGCATTAGTGTTGCATTGTAGATGATCCCAAGAGCAGCTTATAGGAGGCCTAAAGAAACTTTGTCTCAGAATGAGTTAAGACATTTTGGTCCTCAATCTGTTATGGCGTCTCTTGGTATCCTGTTGACTTAGGAACTCCCTCAGGCATTTCAGCAGTGGCAGTGTTACTGCCCTTGCTGTAGTACTGTAGATTTTGTTGATGTCTGTCCCTTTTCCATTTTGTGTAGGGTGCCTGTACTCGGTGTTGGTGAGGCTGCAGTTTGAATACTGGGTTCAGTTTTGGGTGCTGCAGTCTAAGTGAGACATTGAGGTGCTGGAGCAGGTCCAGAGAAGGGCAGCCAAGCTGGTGAGGGATCTGGAGAACATGTCTTATGAGAAGTGGCTGAGGGAAATGGGACTGTTAAGAGAGGGCTGAGGGAAGACCTTATTGCTCTCTGCAAATTCCTAAAAGGAGGTTGTAGAGAGATGGGTGTTGGTCTCTTATCACGGGTAACAAGTGATGAGAGGAAATGGCCTCAAGTTGCACCAGGGGAGGTTTAGATTGGATATTAGGAAAACTTTCTTTACTGAAAGAGTGGTCAAGGCATGGAACAGGCTGCCTAGGGAAGTGGTGGAGTCACCATCCCTGGAGGTGTTAAAAAAACCCCAAACCTGTAGATCTGGCACGTTGGGACATGGTTTAGTGGTCATGGTAGCGTTGGGTTACAGTTGGACTTGATGATCTTAGAGGTCTTTTCCAACCTTAAAGATTCTGTGATTTTGTCATAAAAAACAATCTGTAGCAAACTTTCCCCAAAATGGAAGAAGTCAGATGTCGTCAGCAGAGCTGAGGTTTTCTGAAATGCAAGTTAGCGGTACTTACTTGCGGTGTGTGCAGACATGTTTGCTCATCTCTCAAAGAGCCCTCGTCCAGGCTGGCTCCTGCTTCCTGCCCTGCTTCCCTGGCATTTCCTCCACCAGCAGGTCTCCAAAGCTTGTCCAGTTCAGAGAGCACAGCCCTGGCAAGTCTCATAGCAGTAAGGCTCACATGAATAAAAAGCTGTCTGGGTCTCAGCAATTAAGTGTTCTCTGTTCATGGGGCCACAGACAATCTGCTGCTTTTTTTTTTTAAATAAAAAGAACTCATGGCAGCTGAATTGAATTTCCAGAAGTGTTTATTTCACCATGTCTCTCTCACTGCCTGTTTTTTTTGTGCTGCTATATACTTGCTTCTTTCCTTCAACATCTTCCTCCCTACCCTATGTTTCTGTGGTTTGTTTTTCTTCCCACACTAGTGTCTGGTTTAGACTGTCCTTGCTTTTGCAGTCCTGTTACCCTGCTCACCTTTCATCTGTGAGTGTGTCTGTAGCTACTGAGGATGCATAAATGGCAAGCGTGCAAGGAACTGTCCAAATGTAATTCGGTAGCTCGAAATAAGGAGCAAACCCAGTAGGACACGACCCACAACTGCTCTGCAAACCAAATGGGTGAGTGTTGTGTTAAATGAAGTCAGTCTTTTCTCCTGTACTTTTTTTCTTGTCTTAAAGTGCTGGCAGGTTCAAGTACTGGAGGGTTTTATTTTCCCTGTAGTCCTCTGTGTGCTGTGTTACTGATCAGGTAAATGATCTGAAGTTCTGTCCTCACGTTATTACTGTCTGTGGTATTTTTGTTTTGCTCTTTTTTCCCCTCAAGACGTAATACACCAGAGGAGGGCTTTAATTTAATTACGTGGAAAGAAGAGTTGGTAAGTGGTCATTCAAGAACTTGCAGAGGGTTTTAACCTGCAACTTGTTAGCGTGGCTTGAGATGGAGTGATCAGTGAAAACTGAGCAGGCAGCCTTTTACAATCAGTGTGATCATCTGCTTTAATTATGTTACTTTATGTTCCCTATACAGAAGTAAGTAGCCAAAATTAAATTTTATCAGGGAGCTGTTAATGAATCTTAAGTCACTCAATTTCTGCCTTTTCAGTTAAATTAGAGATAATAAATAGCCAAAGCCTTGGCAGTGCCTGTTCTAAAACTTGTCTCTGGCTGCACTGTGCTTCCTCAGAGAATTAATGAGCAGAAAACTTACTTAAGCTGCAAGTTTTCTGTCCTAAGTGCTTGAGTTGCGTGGATGTCAGAGGCTGGACAGTGGTGTGATGTCCTTTAGATAGATGAGTAGAGAGAGCAGCATTTCTGCAACTTCGGGCTATGATGGCTCCAGAATTGGTAGCAGAGAGAACGGCAGAAGTGAGAGTTATGCCTTCAGTGTCATCCCTACCTGCAAGATGACTTCGGCAGTGGTGTTATCATGGCATTCATGTCCATGTTGCTTTTCCAACTCCTTGTTCAATGTGTTTAGTTAATGAAGTCTTGCTTTCTCTGAAGGTTCAGCTTGGCCTACTCTTCTGGCATATGCAGGCAATTGCCACAGGTAGCTAAGCAAGCACCTTCTGAATGACTTTGTCAGAGGACGCAATGTATTGGCTTTTCACAAGCTAAGATATCTCGGGGGGGTGGGGGGGCTTAATTTTTTTTTTCTTTACTTTTTACTCTAGCTATTCTTTGAAACTTAGCTGTTGATCTATCAGAACTTGGATACTCAGTTTCTGTAAACCGCCTTTGATGGGAAAGCTGAATAGAGCTGCTCCTCCTGGTATATGCATCTCGTTGACTAAAATATGACCTTCTATTGAGAACAGCAAAGTCTAGCTTGTTCTCCCTCCTCCAAGGCAAATAAATACCTTATGACAGTTAACTTGCTGTGTATTTGTGCATTGTGTTAAGCATAATTCCTGATGTACCGTATTATCTTAAAATAGCAGATAAACATCTTGTTATATGATGTGACCAAAAATATTTTTTATGCAACTTCGATTTATAAGAATGTGACATATTAATTTTTAGGTGTTTTAAAGCAAACATATTTCATAAATGCAGCTGTATTGTTTGTAATACAGTGAGTTAATTATTATACCCTTAAAACTACAAGACAAATTTTGGTCCATTTGAGAAGTTCATGTACGTAAGAGAAAGCAGTTCAGCTGCAAGCATGTGGTGTGGCTGCTCCTTGTCATATGTAGGATGTTTATGAGTCTGGTGGGAGGTTGTCTGGGCATTTTTCTTGTCTCTGTTTCTGTTACTGAATATTAGGAAGCTTAAGGAAAATATCATCTGCATTTTTAACCTTGCTGAACAGGCAGCCTGTTCTGAAGCTCCTGATTAGTGCAGAATTTGATCAGAAAGCGTGATTGAGAGTAGCAGCTTGTCACTGTGTGTGATTAATGACAGCGCCACCTGCCATGGAGCTTCCTAAGTGGTAACAGCAATCCAAACTGGAGTGTCCTCTTCACTGAGTCACAACTTAGGTTGCAGATTTATTCCCTCATCTTCCCCCGCCCCCCCCTCCCCCGCTGAAGAGTGTGAAGCCGAAAGAAATGATCAGAAATACCTGTAAAGATTCAGGATTACAACAGCAAACTGCTGGCTAGTGTGGTGGAATAGCGGTGTGAAGAGTGGTGCAGGCGTGTTGGTGGTTTTGGTTGTGGGTAAATAGAATATACAAATATGAGTATGCTGTGCTGCTCCCAAAATAGGTACTGCTACTGCAAGATGCTATGCAGAAGTAGTTCAGGTACACTCATTGTGCCCACAGGCAGTTCCTACTGGCTATCCAGGCTGCTCAGACCAGATCTTAGACATTTTTCAAGTTGGTTCTGTACTAATTCTCAATGAGAACTCTTAGTACATTATTTTTTTTGCATTTATTTTTCAATACTTAAGTCAAAACTTAACATCTACTCCCCAGCATCTCTCCCTGCTAATCTCCTCTTTGGTTTGCCGTCTCACCAAAACCTGCAAAGCATAGGAGCAAGCCTGGATGTCACGCTTGGCTTTTGAAAGCAAACCAATCTGGTACTATACCTGGAGACATAAAGGTGCCTGGAGTATATTCCACAGTAGTTGATGATTTCTGTGTGAATGAAGTCTTGCAGATATACTTAGTCATCCTGATTGATCTCACTAATATTATTCTGGAGCAGAGCCTTTTCCATTGCTAGTCGTGCAAACCATGTCCCAGCTTATAGGGACTTGCCTGAGGAAAGCATGTATCTCTCTGTAATTGCCAAAGAAATTAAACCTCTACTAGAAATGAAACTATGAAAGTATCACTAGTGGTAAGTAATGTGCTTCAAAATTGTGTATCAGCGAGAGCCTGCTCCCTTGTTCTGATGCCTCGGGTAAACACTGTACATAAATGATCCTTACAGTTCTGTGGCTGACAGATCTCAAATAAAAATACTTTAAAAAACAAAAACAACCTAAAAAACAACGCCTCCCAAACAAAAGATTCTTTTATTTCTTTATTTTCCATAGCATTCAGCACCAATTATAGGTGGTTTGTCCTGGTAAGGCAGGCGATGGATGGTCAAGATGATGCACAAGGCAGTAAAAACATCTTGTAGTAGGAAGCACAGGCAGGCTGAGGGAGGTCTGTGGCAATGCTGGAGGTTTGGAAAAGAAGAATTTGAGAGATGGCTGTGACAGTGCGAGGGTGACTCAAGCACATTCTTGCATTGATCACCTTTCTTAAAATAAAAGCTGCTTGCATTCATGGCAGTGAGGGTGGGATTCATCTCCCCTTACTTCAAACATCTAAGTTTAAGCTCCTTGGCCCAGGGTGCCTGCAGAGTTAGGAGAAGGTGCCTGCACGTTGGGAATGTCTGTTCTGTATTTTGTAGGTGCTGAGCTTAAGCTGGGGCGACCTTCTCTCTTGGCCGGTTTGTGCTTGTGATCTGTTCCCTTATTGTTAAGCTCATGAAGTTCAACAAGACCAAGTGCAAGGTCCTACACTTGGGCTGGGGCAGTACCCGTACAGACTGGGTGATGGACTTGAGGATATTGGTAGATGAAAAATTGGACGTGAACTGGCAACATGCGCTTGCAGCCTAGAAAGCCAGTTGTATCCAGGGCTGCGTAGAAAGAATTGTGACCAGCAGGTCATGTAAGGTGGCCCTGTGGTTTTGTGAGGTCCCACCTGGAGTACTGCATCCAGCTCTGGGGTCCTCAGTACAGTACAGACATGGACCTGTTAGAGCAGGTCCAGAAGAGTGCCATGAAAATCATCAGAGGGCTGAAGCACCTTTCCTATGGGGGCAGGTTGAGATTGTTGGGGTTGTTCCGCCTGGAGAAGAGAAAGCTCCAGGGAGACCTGGACAATAAAAAAAGTGGTTCTGAGAAAACCACTTTGGTGTTGGTTTGTGGCTGTGCTGGATGTACTGTTGCTGCTGTATTTGTAACAAATTCAGCCTGAAATTTTTGACTCTGGCTGCCTCTGTTCTGCTGCTGCTTCCAGTGAACATCCTCGGTGCTCTCTGCTGGGTAAAAGCCTGACACTTCATTTCAAACAAAAATATCAATTTCCAGTGCTTCTGTTTTGAATGCAATAGGAGACAGTGTACGCATAAATACTGTCTCCAGCTTGTGCCTCATTCTGCTGGGTGAACTAACGTCAGTGTTTTGTCTTCAGGAAAAAAAAATATTACCACGTTAGGTTGTTAGATGCCAGCATGACAACCTAATGGGACCACTGCATCCAACTTTTCCCCCCTCTCTCTACTTACTGCAGGAAATGCTATCAGCTTAGCTAATGGGGAAGCCAAATGCAGTAACTTGCAAGTATTTGTATTTTGGCAGGGTGGTGCCTCTACAATATACAGGCCTGTCTCTCCTAGTCCTTTGGTTTCAGGAGATGATACACTAGTTATTTCCATTTCCTGTCCTTACCACAGAGTCTAAAGAGCATTGTCTCTTAAAATGCAAACAGAGAACGTAATGTCTAGAGAAATATCTGATCTGATTTGACTTAAAAATGTGCATTTGTGGAGAAGGAAATGCTGGAAGATGTTTGGATGATAGGAACTTTTATGGTGCTTTTCTTTATAGTCAGCATCACTAAGTATATGAGCACATCAGCTCATCCTTTAATTTGAGGTGCTAAGGAAGTATTTTGGTCCCTAATTGAGTTTGGGGCCAGCAGGGAAACGGTTGCTTGGCCCCAAATCCTCTAGACCTTGTTAAAAGAGGCAGTGAGAATCCAGCCCTACTGAGCTTGTGTCCTGTTCCTTGCCAAGGTGCTTGGACACGGGATGCGCAATTTCTTGAGCGCGCAGAGGAACATGTCGTTGAGACACCATGGGCATTGGTCCTGACAAAGTCCAAGTGGTCCTGGCTGTTACCGAGGCCAGGTGACAGTATCATCTGGCCTGCAGCAGTTCACTGTGCAAATTGCTTGCAGAGTGTTCAAGGGAGTTAAGCTCAGAAGAAAGCAGATAAAGACCTACCTCATTCCCTGCAGGCTAAGAGGATGCAGCTGGGTGCTTGCCTTGCTGATACATGGTGACTTGTTCTGGTGCAACAACTTGATCAGGAATCTGAGTTATTGGAGAAATTAAGCTGCTTATACTGCAAGACTAATAGTACTTCTATAAGTGGTGTGAAACTGGTGGCGATTGTGATATTTCTGGTTTTTTTTTATTCCTTTCTGGGTATTTCAGTTTGAGTAGTTGTGCTAAATGAATGGTATTTATTTAGTTGATACCAAAGTACATTCTTGGTCTGTAATTTTGATATATCTCTTTCCTGATATCTAATTCGGTTATGCCTTAAAGGCAGAAAGAGCTCTAAGTGTACCATTGTTGACATCTGTTGAAGCAGAATTTTACCAGCTGACCTATGAAGGACTCTTAAGATAATCTGTATGTGGAATGCTGTTAAACTTAGATAAATCTAAACAGAGTGAGTATATGTTATGAAGTCCAGATGATGTGCAGAATATGTAGCATAAGCATATGATTAAGTTGCAAAATAAAAATTAAAAGCCCTTGATAAAATTGCTTAGCCTGTAACTCAGAAACCAGATGCTTAAGTTGTTTAGAAGCTAAAAAAAAAAAATAAATACTGGCTTTAGTTTCTGGAAAGTAGAAAACAAGTATTACCCTAACTTTGCTGTCAGAAAACTGTAAAAAGGTGATGTCTTGCTCAGCAGGTCTGTTTCCAGCCTGTATTTCAGGGTCTATTTTCCTTATTTTCTTCCTTTCTCCTGATGAATGCTTTTTGCTCTTGTTGGTTTTGCAGAGCTAGCACAGTGTTGATCGAGGGGGGCTGGCAGACGCAGCAATCAGAATTATCAGCTGCTTTGCCAAATTCTGCATTGCTGACAGCTGTGAAGGCCCTTGGGGACATGGGAATGTGCAGGTGTCCCTGTGCATGGGCTTGGCCTGCAGTCCCAGTGTTACTGGTGTAGTGATGGGCAACAAGAAGAGTCCAGGATGACTCAGGAGTGTATTGCGCGGCTGGCAGGTGGGAATGTTGAGAGAACATCTTTTATTTGCAAACGGAGACCTGAGACAGAAGTGTGGAAGCACAGTAAATATGAAATACCACAGGGCCTCTTAAAGTCCTTTTTCTTACCTCCTCTTCCCCTCCATATCCATTCAAAGGAAATTTTGTTTTCAGTCCACTTAAAAGATTGCTGCTTGCTTAGAGTATGGGAAAGAAAAAAAAGAAAAAAAGCAAAAACTCCAGTTTCTTCTGTATGGAGTATTCCATTTTGTGAAAACTACCTTAAACCAATAAGGCTGCAGAACAAGTTCTCTGTCAGTTCAGGCCATTTTGTGCCTTAAAGGCTTCTCCCTGAAGAAGCAAAGAAAATAATAATAAGAAGAAATCCAGCCATCCAATTAAGTATTGGAATTTTGAAAACTTAGGTGTAGCAATTAAACAGAGTCCCTTCCTCCTTTTATTTTTTTTCTGCCTATTCTAAACAAGCCCAAAGCACTTTGCAAGCTACAAATGGAGGTCATACAACACAACCCAGTCCCTGTGGTCATTAGCCAGAAAACTGAAATATAGATGTCTCTGGGGCAAAACAAAGTAGTTTTTAAGTAGGACACAACTTTAGGACAAGAAAAGGATGTCATCGCACTGAGCTGAGATTTTCAAGGTAACTGAAGAAGTTGAGCCCTTAGGTTGTAATTTTAAGGGTCTGCAAAGGGATCACAGCCTTAGATATGTATTTATTGTTGTATTTATCTATGTTCTCAGTGCCCCTTTCCCACCCTATCTCCCCGTCGATACATGGGGTTTAGTATGTAGCATCCCATTTTGAAGTTGTTGTTTAGAAATTCTGTTGTTCTTCCACTAAAATGTCATGGGAAAGCTAAAGGACTTTCTCTTAAGCCAAAGCATAAGAAATTTTTTCTTTACTTGGAATAATTTCACTGCTGTGATAAGTGGGGAAAAAAAATCCCACAGAACTTGTCAAAATGGAAGCATAAACATAGGCTTTGAAAGTCCACATTTCAACTAGAAGAGAAAGCACCTTCTCAAGCGGTTATGGTTGATAGATGTCTAGAGTATTTTGACAATAAATGCTCTAAATTGTAGAAAAAAAATAAAGGAAAGCATTGTTTTTTTAAGAATTACTATTTTTTATTTTAAAAGACACTGTTTTGCTAGTTTCCATTGTCTCACTTGAATATTGGTAATTTCTTGGAACTGTATTTAATTGTAGCAATTACGATAGGTTTTATTTTTAAGTTTAGCTTAGACTAATGGTATCCTACAGGTTGTAGAAGAGCACCTGAAGATGTGACAAGGAATAATCAAAGCTTCGGGCAGGGAAGACTTTATTGATTGAGCCTCCACAGCTTGTAAAACCTAACTGCATTGCTGTGAACATGGATTTCTAACCATCTTCCTGTTACATTAAACGATTTTCTTTAAAAAGCATTGATTATACAAATATCTGTGGACTTGCAGTGATCTTCAAAAGTGTGCGGAGTAGTCTCTGTAGTCATTCTGTGGAGAAGAGCAGTGTTGGAGATGTGGCAAAGCTCATGTGTGCAGCTGCTGCAGGGTTGTGGTGTGCTGGCATGAGTTTAATGGGACTACTTGGCAAGAGTCCTTGCAAGATTGACTGTGAGAGACCTGTGTACGAAATGATGGGTTTACTTGTTAGGAAGCATGTGGAGGAGATGCTGTCTGTCTTCTGAGTAATCAGTCAAGATTCTTCATGACTTTCTCTGTACAGGCACTGCCTTCCTGTGGTTCTACCATAGGTTATCAGTTTGACAAGCAACCAAAAGGCTTGATGGTGGGACATGAAGCCAGAGTCTTAGTAATGTGTTGAGTGATACTCAACTCTTTTGGAACCAAAGTAACATATACTGCCCTTCCTGTAGACTTAAAAGGCTATTTCAGCAAGTGGAAACCCCAAGCATAATGTCTGTGGGGGGAAATAATGGAATTAAATGGGAATTAAATGTATGGGTCTTGCTCTGTAACCCACCTCCAGTGATACTGACCATAAATCTCTAGCTGAGTCTGGTTTTAATATTAAACGGGATTCTGTATTTTAATGGAATGAGCATGCAGCTGAGACATTAGCTCATGAGTCTTAATCCAGCGTTGCCTCTGATAATTTATTTAGCTTTTCTGTTTCTCTGTTTGCCTTAGAAGCTGTGAAGTGGGTACATTCATTATCCCTTCCAGAGGAAACTGGGAAGGGTTGCATGGCATTAAATCCTACCCTAGGAAGGTCCCAGAGAAAGCACTTGTTGCAAGGATGCTGCAGCAATGTCCTTCTTTCCAAAGCATGTGGAAGTACTATGTCTTAGGAGAGAGGACCAAGAACGACACGAGGCTGACTGTCCACTAGAAACATCAAGGCAAAATTAAATGAGCATAAATAGATAGTACATCACCCACGGAATGCTTGTTAGCACTTCTTTTTGTCGTTTCTACCTCTCCTTCTCCACCTGCTTCCATCTCTGCTATTTTGACTGGCTTCTTAGAGAAGGCAGTACCAGTTGTGCGTTGTGGATAGAACTATGACAGTGATTGGTCCAAAATGATTTTAATATGAAAACAGTAAGTGTAGAGTGCTAACTAAAATTAAATACCCATAGAACAGGAGGCGGTTCTTCTCAGGTGATGTTTGCCACTTCAAGATTCAACCTCTCCTACTTATCTGCAAGGTCATCAGGGAGCTCCTGCAAATCCTGGCTTTAATTTGATAGTTTCACTTCATTGTTTTACGTTTCTTGTTGTGCTGGCTGTTGAGAGGGATGCTGCTGGGTCTGCGAATACCGTATCTGTTCAGCATGGAGTCTGAGTGGAAACATAAGTAGTAAATGTACAGAGAGCCTGGTTGGTTGCTGTGTATGGGTTTGGGTTTTTTCCTCTGGGATTGCTTTTTTTATGCATAAGTATATTGCAGGAAAATCACTGGAGCTTTTAAGGTCTATCATTCTTCGGCATTGTTTTAGGTAAGCATTATTTTAGGTCTGGTAAACATCTACTGATCTTTCTGATTCAAATAATGGTAATTTAAAATATATTTGTTGATGTGTATGATGGGGAGAGAGCAACTGAGTGCTTTATAGTGAAGAGAATCATGGGTTTGAGATAATTTTTAAAACCAGACTCTTTGTAATTTAACGCCTGGACTTCTTTTCTTTTTTGGAAATGGGGATACTGTTCTTTCCTCCAGCTATTTTCAGTGAGCCAGTTCCTTGAATTTTATAGAGAAAGGATAATATTTAAGTCATATGAAGTAGGCTGTTGGAGGCTTTCTTCAAATATACTGTAAATATCATAGCAACAGTTACAAAAGAAGGAAAACAGTCACCTCTCACAGCATTAAACATCAAGTAGCTCAGCTAAGCTGTTAATTAAAACTATATGAAATGCAGTGTAGTGCCACATTAGGCTGTGTGAATGAACCAACAAGATTTTTTCTATCAAAGAGAAGTAACCACCCAAGAAAAGTAAATGTGAGAAGGTTAAAGCTGGAATGAATATACATATATATATGTGTGTGTGTGTGTGTGTGTGTGTATTTTTTTTAAAATGGAAAAAACTACAGAGGAAAAATAATAGTTCTGTTGTCCTTCAGAAGAGGCTTTGTAGGTCTTCAGTGGACAGCTAAAATGTTTGAGTCTGAAGAGCTGTGTATGCCATCCAGGCATCCCACATCATAATGCTGAGAGATCTGCAAGGATAAATGAAAATTCAAGACCTATGGACATAAAAACCTTCCTGAATATAATATTTCTTTTGCCTATAGCTGAAAGTTGTGTTGTTTTTTTTTTTTAAGCCTGGGAATAGCTTTACTAAAATTGGTAAGAATCAATAAGTAGAATTATTTCTTTAGATTTGTTTACGCTGCAGTCATGCAGTATCAAAAGAGAACCTTAAAAACTGGCCTAGATAAAGGTTTGGTTGAGTACAGAGAGTCTCACGGTGGCATCTGGTCAAATTAAGAAGTTAATCTCTTCTCTGTCGCAAACTATCAAATGTTACACTGGCTCATGGTTAAGTGCTTATTAGTGTCTGGGAGCTGCTAGTATCGCGTTTCATGGGCCTGGAGAGACCTTCTCTGAGGTGGTGTGACCATGGCAGTTCAGGGAAGGTTAAATCAGACCAGAAGAGGCACTTGCATGGCTGTGTTGCCCCATTGTCCCCAGACAAGGGGGCTATGTGAGCTCCTGCTCCTGGACATCTCTGAGGCCATCACTGTGGAGGGGACCCAGGTGATGTGCTGCGGTCTTGCAGCTGGCTGGGCAGAGGAGATAATGCAGATGTCTGTGAAAGGATGGGTATGCAAGAGGTTTTCCTTGGGCAGTTTTTGCCTAAATCCAGTCCTGAGTACGCTCCTGAGGAAAAGTGGAAAGTTGCAGGGAATTCCTGTGTTTTGACACTGTTTTGTCTCTGATAGTTACAGGCAACAGGTGTAAGCAAGGATAGAGTGCTTGTGAAGTTTCCCTGTGAATAATCACTGTTTGGAGAAATGTCATGGGTGATGTGAGAGGTGGGAAGTGGAGGGTTTTTCCTCTGTTTTCATGTTATCATCATTTCATACTAGCATCATTACAGAGGGGTTATTGAGACAGTATAAAGTGTGCACTCTCACTGCTTTTTGGAGGGGCGAAAGGGTTTGGTACTCTACGGCTTGTCTTCAGGCACATGTGATTCACCATGGAGTTCCCTGGACAACCTCTGTAGTTGGGAGGTGAATAGGGCACCTGGAGTAGATGAAGGCTTGAAGTCCTTTGAAAAGCAATTAGATTGGCCTGTCACTTGCTGTTCAGATGTGTCCAAGTGGTACGTTGATGGGTTGATTTTTGGACTGAAGTGCTCTTTTGTAGATGCTGAGCTGTGGTTTTTTTGTTTGCTTTGGGTTGTGGGTTTTTTTGTATCTGCTAAGAGTGCTATAAAGTAAGAGCTTATGGGATTGAAAAATGAACAGTTTGCAACACACTCTCAGTAAAGCAGATGGGTGGGGAACTCTAGAACAAAATCTTCCCTGCCCCCAAAAGATCTAATTAAGAGAAGAATGCAGGAAAAACAAGATTGTGTAAAAACAGAGCTCTGCTGTCACAGCGCAAGTACCCAGTTGTGGCTTTACCTTTCTGTTGTAGCACTCCAAATGCTGATGGGATTGTAAATGACTGTTAAATGTATGCAAACCAGACTGTACAAAGCAATGATTTAAAACAACAACAGTCTTTCATCTTTGGTGAAGCCAACAAATATTATAAAATCTAAATTGTCTGGAAGAAGTAGTTTATCTTCAAATCCTGACAGCCTTCAGCAGCTGAAATATATTAAATGCACTCAATTCTAGCTTTGGAGCCTAGATTTAATGAGATGCTCAGAGGGAAATCTTTGGATGAGCTTACATAAATTGTACGAATGGGCCACTAAGTTGTTACAGATAACTTTTTTCAACTTTTGATCCATTTTTATAAGTAGTGATTTTATCAGACAACACTTGGGTCTGCTCTTTACCTGTCCTTTTTTGAAAATAATTTTCAACAGTAACCAATAATGATAGGCTGGGATTGGAGTCCTGTCACTGATGCTACCAAATCACAGCTCATGAACATCAAGTGGTGCGTGAGCTGCCGGGCTCTGCACGGGTGCAGGATGCTGGGTTCAGCCCCAGCCTTCCAATTTGTAACTATGGTGTGGGAAGAATGGAAGGGGAAAAAAAAGGAAAGAGTGTGTGGTGTGGGTTAAAGCAGAAAAAGTGTTTTGCTGTTGGTCTCTTATCCTAGAAAAAGTGTAACTGATATCTGAAAGGAATGAAAGCACACACTTCCTTACCACTGACTTTCTTCTAACATAGCACTCTGTAATTTCACTGAGCAATCTGCCCTTCTCATTCACCACTTAGTATAGCTCAGTGATGAGAGATGGTATCTGATCTCAGCATCATCCATTTAGTTAAGAAATGGCCCGGGATGTTTTTAAAAGGAAAGATAGTCTCACATTAATATGGAAACAAAACCATGTTTTAGCAAAGATGTCTTTTAGTAAGAAGCAGAACAACTCTTGGAAGCATTGAGAGTTACATCAAATCTTAGAAGAAAGTTATTTAGTTTGATCTAGTGTCTGCTTACTAATAATGAACAGAAATTTCTGGAAGCAACGGAGTGCCCTCTGTTTTCCCTCTTGTTGAAAGCTTAAAATAAGTGAGTATAAAAGTATATACTCTTAATTTCTTCTCCAGTGTTAACGTGAACTATAAATACTGGATCTATGGCTTTTCTTTTTTGCAAAGGGCTAATATTTTGATGACTATCAGAAGGGTACTTAGGAACTGCAACCAAGATGTGGGTCCAGCTGACTTAGACACTGCTCAGGCTCCTGAAGGTAACCATTCCTTCCCCTAAATAAGCAAATTAATGCATGGAGAAGGGAACCAGAGAACCTACCACATACCTGAACTAAATCTACTGCCATTCTTTCTAGGTTATCTAAGCCTGCTTCTTTCCTATGCCGTCAAGGCCAGCGGTCTTTGATGTGATCTAGTCTTGCTTATTTGCCAAATAATGGTCACTTCTTAGATAACCATAGGTTTGGTTTGGTTTTTATTTTTTTTTCAGCCTTCTCTGTAGTTTCTCTCTAGTGGCTTAACTACCTGTGTAGATGTTGGCAGATGTTTTTGCCTCGTCAGTATGACAGATCTTAAATATTTTTGTCTTTTCCTGAGAAACCTCAATGTTGATGACTTATTTATTCATTGACTTCGCTTATTTTAATACTTAGTCCTTCCCAGAGGATTTGTTTTGAAGATATTCAAATGTCCAGCTGCAGTTTCAGGTTTTGTTCTTGTTGCCAGGTGGTAAACTGGAAATAACTTTCAAGTTGTCTCCCTTACCCCTCCTCCAGTGACCGGATCATGCCAGCATGTGTTCTGTCAGTGCTCCAAGGGTTTGTTTTTTCTTGATAAGTTGGGTGAATTGTTTGTGTCTTTCTGTTGTTCTTTCTCCTTACAAAATGTTTGACTTGGGACTGATGAGCCTCGGGTTTTACAACCAGTTTAATATATATATAAGAAAAACCATTCAAAATTACTTTTTTTTCATTTCAAGGTAATAGCTAATGCTGTATGGGATCCCCTCCCATGCACACTTCAGTCTTTACTTGTGCATTGGCTGAGTTACTACTCAGAGAAGATACATTTATCAGCAAATTGCATTCTTCTAGTCAGAATCACAGAATGATTCGGGGTGGAAGGGACCTTCAAAGATCACCTAGTTCCAACCCTTCAGCCATGGGCAGGGATGTCTTCCACTAGGTCAGGTTACTTAGAGCCCCATCCAACCTGGCCTTGAACTCTTCTAATTATGAGGCATTCAGATGTGTGGTAATAGTGCCTTTCTGGTGGGAGAAGGGGGTGTTGGGGTTTGGGGGGTGTTGGGGTTTGGCACTGGTAACTGCTTGAAGACCATTTGTTTGAATTTGAGTTTTGTTTTACCATGCAGGATACAAGCAGATGATGATGCTTTACTTTTGTTCCATTTTGCATCACTTAAGAAGGTTTCTGTGAGGGTATCATGGGGGGTTTATCCTGCCCCTATGGTTAAGGAAAAGAAACTAGAAGAGCATTTTCAATTTTATATGCTATTGTTAGGTTTTGAGCTGGAAGACTGTGGGTTAACTACAGGTTTGCTGCCTCCTTTTTCTAAAGTAAAGATGATGCTGGAGGAAACTTCCTGTTTACTGTTGGAAGGAGTGTCATGTCTCTTTAAGTCATCGTCTTCTGATATTTTGAGTATCATTTAATTTTCCTGTTTTGCCTGTGTGTGCTTTTCCAGGTCTGGAAGAATTTGAGGATTTTTTTATCAGTCATCTCTTTATCCCAGAGTTTCAATATTTTCTCCAAGTTGGTTTTCACTGGCAGCTTTCCCCTAAGCTGCTGTTACTGTATTTTTCATGCCATTGTCTGTGATGTGAAATGTTAAGTAGCTTAGCCATGACTGTTTAATTTCTCTGTTTAAAGCCGATGTTTTTAAATAGAGTTGGCCCGCTTAGCACCTCTCTGAAGTTTGTGGATATCCTCCTATTACACTCTTTAGGGGCAGGTTTTTACTTTGTAGGCAACAGCTGCTTTCTGGGTCAGGCCCATGAACTTAGAAGGCATGTTATTTTAACTTCTTTCAAAAACTACCAGTTTAGTATCAGTAACTACATCATTCCTATTTTCAGACTGTTCTTTGCTTTTTATTTAATTCCTAATGTCAACTGCTTATTTATCGGAAGCTGTGTGAGAGAAGTTAAATGTGTTGTGTCATCTTCCCTACAGAGAATATCCCCTGCCTCCCTTTTCTGCATCTCCAAAATTACCTTCTATTGTGGGCAGTGGTTGGTACATAGCCTCTAACATGTCAATTTTGAATTGTGTTGGATATGCATCTTCCAGTCCATAAAATCTTTTATTGATACTGATCTGAAATTGCCACTGTAATCATGCTTAGTCCTCCAAGGTGGATTTTTTTTTTCTTGGTACTTTTTGTTTTGCCTTTCTAAAGTTTGTTTTTTTTTTTCTTGCTTCGCATGAAAAGCGATCAGATCAGATGTCAGCTGCACTACACACTTTAATATCCTGGATAAGTTGAGCTATGTTTTCATTCCAGTAGACAGTTTTTTAATCTGATCTGTAGGTAGATATCTTACTAGTGGAATGAATATTCTACCAACAAGAAACCCCAGAGCGATTTTGTCAGTCTTTCTGCCATCCTGACTCTCTTTATTATTACTTTTATTTATTTTTTTCCAAGCACGGTTACCAATTTCGTTCTTCTCTCCGGTTGTGGGGACTCTCCAATGTAAGCAGATGCCATGGCTGAGGACACCATCGCTGTTTGTAGCAAGCTGTGAGCTCAGCAGCACAGTTGTCTGTTGCTGTGCAGTATTCCATAATTGTCGTTTCCCTAGATCACATTTGAAATGCAGCTCGCAGAATTTGGCTGTTAATTGGCTCCCAGTCCTTCAGCAGTTTTTCAGCATTGGAAATCCTAATTTAATGTAGCTCTTTCTGCAGGGAGGGAGAACCACTTCTCATTTTGGTTCATGATGTCTATGACAAATTCTTACATTTAGTTCTTTTAACCCACTCCTCAGTGTTGACATGGGTTTTGAGAATGTGCTCATCTGTTTTCTGTTACTTGTATAGCTTTTGACCTTGCTGATTTCTAGTATCCCGGAGAGCTATAATTGTAGCTGGTAGAGAAGCATTCATTTTTGAAATTGCTACTGCATTTGGAATATGTTACTGCCACTCCTCCCTGTCTTCCCCAGCTGCTGGTGCTGTGCTGCTGGTAAAAGGGGAGATGGGAGCTCTCCAGTATCCAGTTCCATCAGTCAGCCTAGACTGAGAAGTTATCAAAGGAGATTTGACTAACCTAGGCTCTCAAAGTGCAGTAGAGATGAAAACAGTACTTGGCAGGTAACTATGACAAGTAGCAGAATGTTGCAGCTATCTTCAGCTGCTCCTGAATGTCCGTGGCCAGAGCTGCCTTGTCAGAGCCTCACTATCCAGATAATTTCTCTAAAGGCTCAATTTTTGAGACATTCTTTGAGCATATTGTTTGTTGTAGTGGCAACCCTGTTTGGCTTGGTGATTTAACCACCCTGCTTGGGTGCCTTTGTTTGCTTGTCAAGTCTGTAGCTCACTGGTGAGGGTAACTGGGAGGTCCATAGGTCTGTAAGACAGTAAATGACTTGCTTTTCTTGTGATCCTTGCTGCTCTTGATCTGCCTGTCTTGGTTTACCCTATTCTTGGGGAAGTTACAACTCTTGGTGTAGTTCCCAAGGTTCCCAGGATGTTGCCAAGTCTCTTCTGCCATGTCCCCATATGAGGGAAGAGATCCCTGGCCCAGATGATGTTAAAATTTAAGTAATATCTTTCTCTGTTTAGAGTTGGATGCTTTCCCATTCCTGGTTGTGCTTGGTCCTTTTACACAAAAAGTGTGTACTTTTGAGAGTTGCAACGATTACAAAATTGTTCTACTTAATTTCTTTGCTTTGCCTGCATGGGAGTGAAATACCCCTTCTTATTGCCACTGTGACATTTGTCTGTATAGGAAGTCCAAAATGATATTTGACTTGCTGTCATCTAGTATGCATGCTGCTTTGTAATCTTCAGTCCATTACCACATGTGGGTTTCTTGACTTTCCTGTAACTATTAAGCTATCTATTTGTAATATATATGTATATAAAAAAAAATTAAGAATGTCTGCTGAATGCAACATGAGTATTATTTGAATGTCTTTTTCATTTGTGACATGGAATTGCGGTGAAAAAATGTGCAAGAATGCATCTCCAGCTTTCCTTGGGATGTTGGACAGTGTTACATACCACTGGTAACCCATGTCATCACAAGTGGAGACTGTGCTGCAAAGAAGAGTCTTTTTTTTTTCTTACACTGAGTTATTTTTCTTCTCCTTTTTTTTTTGAATCCCTTTCTGAAGCAGGCTAAACCTAGTTGTCATTTTATCAAATCCCAGTTGGTGATTGCTATTAGCAACAAGATAACACGTTTTCACAAGCTTTGCACCTGGTTTTAAAAAAATAGGAGCGTGTGCTGCTTTGCACATAAGCTTTGTCTCTTGGGTTGTAAGGGTTCAATTTGAATAGCTGATTCATGTCCCGTGCTTAGATAGTTTGTACTCTGCGAGAAGCTGTAATGTGTTGGGCTTGCATTTTGCTGAATTAAGTAACCTGGAGAAGTTTTAAATGCAGAGATTTTCACCTCTGTTAAACAGTAATGACTTACGCTTGTAACAAATGGAAGGCAAAAGCTGTAGGTGTGAGGGGTTTTTTTGTAAGAAGTAAAGCTTGCTTGATGGAGGATCTTTGTAGCCTTAATCAGTTAATTGCTTGATTTAATAACTCAAGTTCTATTCAACTATGTGAATATCCATGAAGTGTTTACTGAGATCCTTCCCAGCAGCTCTTCTGCAGACAAAAAAGGACTGTTTAAGCTGAATCCAACATTCCTTACAATCGATGAAAAGGGTGTTTTATGTTTGTGAACTTTGGATCGGGTCCTATGGCACTAGAAACAATGCGATGATTTAACAACTCGGCATGTGTTCTGCTTGTTCCCTACCACCACCCCACCACTCCATTTGGACTATCTTGATCTTACTAATAGAAACCACATTGGTTTAACATGAGATTCTTGTCTGCGGTAGTATCTCCATGAGCTTCTAAGATACCAGCAAGGCAGAATTTTAGAAGGGACTCTTAATATTTCGAACAGATCTATGGAGGAAAAAATCCAGAATGGTTTTCTGCCACACGAAACGTGCCTGAAATTTCAACATCATCTGCAGAAAACTTATACCCCTGTTGTTTATATATCTGACTCTGCTTAGTCTTCCCATCAACAGTAAGTAGCATGTCCATGTTCCAGCACTATTCTGAGTAAACATGTTTTTAGGAAGCAGAGTTTATCTGTTCTGGCTGAAGAATGTACAAGAGGAGTTATACTGTGTCAGTTGTTCAGGTTAAGTTGTTCTTAACTATCTCTTGGGGGGAAAAAAAAGCCCACAACAAAATCATAAAGCAGATGGAGAGCTTTGTTTCTTCATATCTTTCTGTGACAGGCAACATCTTTCTAACAGAATTACCTGTATTAAATTATGGATGAACTATATAGCAAAGCTAACACAGACTTCAGTATTTTCCAGCCGTTCCCGGCCATGAGTGTCCCAAATGGCTTTCCACTATAGCTATTCGTGTAATTTTATCATGGGACAAGCAAAACTGTACCCCCATGCAGCAAAGCCCTTGACGATGCTGGGATTTCAGTGAAACAAGTGGGAACAAGGAACTCTGGATCAGTTTTCGATTGCAGTCCTCAGGTGAATATTGCAAGAAACTTCCTAGCACCTCCTAAACTTCTTGAAGGAAAAAAAAAGCTTTTCTTGGTAAATTAACTTGTATTTTTGTTTTGTGTGGAGCTTGGCTGGGAGTCTTGTCTGCGCATAAGAGGCTGTCACCCCAGCAGGTTGAGAGTGTGGTTCCTGGGCTGGGGTGCTGGGGAGATGCTGTGTATGCTCTCTGGGGGCAACCAGAGCCCTTGCCCAGCTGCTTGGAGATACCAGGGAAAAAAACAAGATCGCTGCTAACTAGTTCCCAAGAGGAGTTTTGCTCAGCCCTCTGTCAGGAAGGTGGTTCTTGTAAAACAAAGTCTTCTGGGTGAGAAGCAGCAAAGCTCACAGGCTGCTGGAGCTGATTGGTGGGTCAGTGATGGGGTCCTCACAGAAGAGCTCTTAAATATAGATATGCCCTTAGCTAATTAACTCACTTCCCAAACCTGTATGTCTTGCAAGAACTGGGAATATTTCACAGGAAATAGAACAGCTGATCACAACAAATGTGGGGTTTTGGGTTTGAGGATTTTTTTTTGTTCCTCCCCCGGTACCATCTGCATTAAGTTGCCAGTTAAAGCAACACAGGCTGAAGTCCTGTCTGTGCGTCAGGCCATGCAGGTGCTTGACACTTAAGGCCCTCTTTCAGCTCCGTATACTTGAGGTTGCTTTAAGTGATACAATTTTAATTTTTTAGCTTGATTCTTCATGGCTACATCTGTATTGGTAACCTAAAGGACCAGGGCACAGGCTTGAGTATAGTTGTGCATTTGGGTGCTCTCTGCATGCTCCTGGGCAGAATTTTGGCTTTCCTTGAACCATGGCCAGGTGTGGGCATGTATCTGGAGGCAGGATGGACAGAAATGCATCTCTCCATGGGAGTTTGGTCATATGGGTAGGAGCTGCGCTGTAGCAGAGATTTGGCACTGACCTGCTAAATGCAATTTATTGGTATCGGATACTTACTAAGGTGTTTAACATCTTCATCAATGACCTTGATGAAGGTATAGAGTGTACCCATGGCAAGTTTGCTAATAATATGAAACTGGGAGGAGTGGCTGACACACCAGAAGGCTGTGCTGTCATTCAGTGAGATTTGGACAGACTGGAGAGTTGGGTCGAGGGGAACCTCATGATTTTCAACAAGGGCAAGTACAAGGTCCTGCACCTGGGGAGGAATAACCCAATCCACTAGTACAGGTTAGGGGTTGACCTGCTGGAGAGCGGATCTGCAAGAGAAGCAGCTGGGAGTCCTGGTGGACAACAAGTTCACCATGAGACAGCAGTGTGCCCTTATAGCCAAGAAGGCCAGTGGTGTCCTGGACTGCATTAAGAACAGTGTGACCAGCAGGTCAAGTGAGGTTCTCTTCCCCATCTATTCTGCCCTGGTAAGGCTACATCTGGAGTATTATGTTCAGTTCTGGGCTCCCCAGTTGAACGGTAACAGGGAACTACTGGAGAGAGTCCAACAGAGGGCTACGAGGATGATTAAGGGATTGGAGCATCTTTCCTATGAGGAAAGACCAAGATCCCTGGGGCTGTTTAGCCTGGTGAAGGGAAGGCTGAGAGGGGATATAATCAATGTTTATAAATATCTCAAGGGTGGGTGTTAGGAAGATGGAGTGATCAGTCCCTTTTTGGTGGTGCCCAGTGATAGGACAAGGGGAAACAGGCACAAAGTGGAACACAGGAAGTTCCACCTCAGCATGAGGAGAAACTTCTTTACTGTGAGAGTGTCAGAGCCCTGGAACAGGCTGTCCAAAGAGGTTGTGGAGTCTCCTTCTCTGAAGACTTTCAAGACCTGTCTGGACACATTCCTGTGTGACCTTCCCTAGATGAGCCTGCTTTGCTTTGGCAGGGGGGTTGGACTAGATGACCTCTAGAGGTCCCTTCCAACCCCTACCACTGTGGGATTCTGTGAAGAGCCTTCCTGATGTTCTGTTTTAGTTGTTTGGATGCCTGGAGCTCACAAGCGTGTATGTATGATATGAGATGGCAGAGCTGTTTCTTCCCTGTACGGGAGTGCAGTGGTGAGGAATGGGCTTGCCTCCCTCCTGTGCCAGAGCAGGAGAGCCGCTCTGCTAGGAGGGGTGGAAAGGTTCCTACAGACATAATCATATCCTATACTATGCTTTGATAGCCTGGTGGTTATAGCTATCTCCTGGAAGCTGAAGGTGGGATTTCAGACCTCAGACAGTGGAGGTGATTGAACCATAGATGTCTGTATTTAAGGCAAGTGCTTCAACCACTGAGTGGAATGAGAGGGAACGAGAATGATGCTTTTGAGCTGCAGAGGGGAGAGGAGATGAAACAAACAAACTCTGGTAGGGAGATCATGCCTGGGAAGCTCAAGTGAGGGTTCTACCTCCTCGTGGAGAGCCAGATGTTATGACTGGTTCTGCTCTGCAGCATTTCCTGGGCTTATGCTGGACTCCTGCCTTCCCAGCATCCCATATTCTGCAAGCCCTGCTCCTGTCATGTCCCATAGTCCCACATGCCAGGCAGCAAGCAGGGGCACCGCACTGCCACATGGCACGTTCCTCAGTCATTCCCACCTTCTGCAAACACTGAGTTGTCTTTCATGATGTAGTCTGTGTTTAGTAACTAAGGGTATTAAGGCTCGTTCACACAGTGTTTTAAAGTGATGTATGACTACAGGTCCATGTGTGGGTTTTTTTTTTCCTAAACATACTTTTTCTGATGTTAGTGTTAACTCATCCTTAATGCACCTGAGTTTCAAGCTTAACAGATTGTTACTTGGTAGAGTCTAATTCTGGGGTTTTGGAGATGCTTTTATGAAAAATACTTGTGAGTTTTCACTCCCTTTTTGGTAGTGTATTCATCTGACACTTAAAGTTCCATGAAATACAGCCTTGACTTGATGAAATTAACTTTTCTTGATCCAAGAGATTAAATGTGGCTGTAAATTTTTAAGCAGAACCAGTTGCTGCAATTCCCCATCAAAGAACAACTTGTGGACTTGAAGGAGTAAGACTTAGGGAGAGCGTTCTCCTAGGGAAGCTGATTAGTTAATACCTAAGAATATCTTTTTCTTTCCTCTCCCCCTGCATCTCCAGACCTGAAACAACACAAAGGTTTCCTAGATCAAAAGAATGCTCAGGTCTCTTTTATCGGACAAATATCACAAACGATAGGCTCTTACTTTTCACTTGAGTAATGGCACGGGCTTTCACGATTCCTTTAATAAACTTAAAGTAGGTCATAATACCCACCGCTGCATCCTTAAACTGGTATAAATCTTGGTTTCCAGAGTTTTAATTACAGTGGCTGCTCCCATTAGGTGGTCTTGTTTCATGGCAGGATGCTAGACAGCTCTCTTGCTCTAAGTCATTTATGTGGACTGCGGGTATGTCTGTCAAACCATAATGAGCAATGAAAGAATGAAGAATGTTAATTTAACTGATGCTGCTTTTGCTGTTAACGTAAGTACCACCAGCTGCACCTCGTAAACATTGCTGTTTGCCTGCCTGCGCATCGCTATTCAGCGAGCCCGCTGTGATTGATAGAGGCAGAATTAGACTGATGGCTTGCGTGCCGCAACTTTTCTGTACTGCTACTTCTGTGAATGCTTCTTTTTTTTGTTGCAAGAGACAGCTCCTAAATTTTAATTGCTTTCCGAACTAGCAAGTGCTGCTCGTGTCAAATGCTGATAATTGGTTTATGACATAGAGGTATTATAAATTAAGGAGAGGTCAGTGTAGATAATGCGCATATTACCTGCTGGGGGAACGATGGTTGGGTAGAAGTGACACTTAGGAGATGCTTGCTTTGGCGTGCAGTGGTTCTCATGTGGCTGCTTAAACAATGGGCTCTAATAGGGAAGGACTGGCTGCAACAATAGTGGTGCTCAAAGTCACTTTATAATTAGAGAAATTATTGAATAATGCAAAACTCCATGATTTTTTTTTTCCGGCCCATTAAACGTTCATGTAAGCCTTCAAAATAAAGCTGTGTACCTCCTTTCACCTGTCAGTTGCGGTGTGCATTGAGCAAAAGCAGATTTTGTTCCTCTCTGGCAGACTGTGAGGAGGGTGATGAACCCCAGGAATATGAAACGGGCCATTTATACTCCAGTGCCAGCTCATCCAGAAGCATCTGTCCCTCCTGCCCTCGCTGCACTGATTAAGGTGCTCCTGCACTTCTTAGCATGAAGCTGCTTCTCATTGACTTTTCTTCTTTGCCTTGATGGTTTCTTGAAGAGTTTCTCATCTCTAGCACAGCTCTGTTTTTACTCTGTCCTGATATACCCAGTTATTTTAAAGGTGATTTACCACATGTTTCCGTTTTCACTCCAACTATATGTCAGGGTAGGATGCTCCAAATCAAGATGACTGCAGTCCTTAGGGTTTAAATTATTTAGGGTTTAAAACAAGAAATACTCACTTAAGCAATTGATTTATTTTTGTTCTGTATTGCATATAACTTACTTCCATAATATTCTCCAGCTAGTAATAATGGAAATGTTATTACTTGCAACTAAATACCTTAAATTTATACCACTCTTTGCTAATCATAATACTATGCTGTTATCTCTGCACACTGTTAGGTTTTAAAGCTTTATATCCTCTGTTAAATAATAAATACTGTAGCTTTTATTAAATTTTTAACAGATTAATTTGTGGCAAGCTACACTTGGGATATTTTTCTAAATACCTACAATCAGTGAAGCTCCTTCTTTTGAGTAGCAGTGAGAGATGCAGAACGACTCGCAGGACCTGATGGTTATGACACAGACCACAGGCTAGAGTCTGATCCTTGCCTCTGGGATGTGCCTGGGAGACTTGTAGTGCTCCCTGGTTTCTTGTGTTTGTCCTACCTATAGGCATGATCTTACACTAGTTCTTTTTATGAGTGTTTTTGGTGTTTTATGCAGAGCAAAGTAAGGTGGATCCCTAGCAGCGTTTGGGTGCTGCTTCATTTAGTTTCTAGATTGCAGAGCCAGATTGCAACCTCACTACTCTGACTGGCACAGTTCTGGTACGTATGAAAGCACTACCGTCTTAAAAGCTTTCAGACCAAGCAGAGAAAAACCCACACAGAAGTGGCCTTTAAATCATTGATACCATGGATGTAAGCTCATAAACCATGTGCTCAATACTCCTTTGGTCACAACCTACCTGTATGTATCTAGGCTTTAGAGTTCTTCAGTTTTATTGATTTGAAAGAGAATTACATATATGCAAACTTCTGATCTCTGTGCACTTAGGTGCTGTAATGAGATTTTGCAGAAACACTTGCATGTACTTTTAGGGACCTAAATTGGTTATTATCTGGCCCCATGCCTATAAAGCTGTAATACCCTTCTCTCCCACTTGGTTCTCTTTTTCTAGCTGGTGACTGAGAAATTTAACTTTTCTCGGTCTTATTTGCAGTGAGTTAGTCCCTATAAAGAAAATACTTTCTGAGTTAATTGCTGGGTATATTGAAACAAATAAAAAAAGTAATTCTGGACAGCCAAGGCTGAAAAATCTAATTTATTGGGAAAGGTTACAGAAGGAAAAGATAAAAATAGTAGCACTTAAGCATTTATGAAAGTAATAATATGGCTATATACTTGAGCTTTACAGTGTTTAAATACACAAACATGCTTAGAAATGACCTTGGATGGCAAAAAAAATGTTCCATGGAGTTTTTTTGACTTTTCAAGTTTTTATCCTTTTACTCATATCCTGAAGAGAATTCACTGATGTCATTTAACGTTTTCTTTAAACCTTAGTTTAAGCCCTGTAGTGGATCTGGCTGAGTTGGTTTTCCACATAGCAGCAGTGGTTTTGTGCTGGGAGCTAGCATGTTTCTATTTGCTATATATTTCTTTTTGGTTACTTCCCCCCACACCCTGGACATGTTGTGAGCAAACCAACACCACCTGGTTGCGTTCAGATACTATTTACACTGTCATAATATGTAACTGTAGCAGAAGACCTGTCCTCCCCCTCAGTGTTGATTCCTCATCCTCTTTCCATTTTCCAAGACAAGCTTTGGGTAGTTCTAGTGAAGCAAATCTCAGTTCCTCACTCCATGTTGGCATGCAGCAGCTTTTCCAGCACTTCTTTCAGCAGTAGTACTGAAGGCATCTACCAGGGGTCCTCAAACTTTTTAAACGGGGCCGGTTCACTGTCCCTCAGACACTGTCGGGGGCCGGTCTATAGTTTGGA
>JAVSBS010011806.1:18450-31613 GCA_033124195.1 Coracias cyanogaster | reverse complement strand
GGTTCTTTTTTTGTTGTTAATATATTTGTAAAAACTCTTTTTGTTGTCTCTTGCAGCGGTGGCCAGGCTGAGTTCTATTCCTGATATTCCTGACAAGATATTTCTAGCTTCAACATTCAAGCTGTGAAGGCTGTTGTCAGTTCAAAGCAGGCTCTCTTTCTTCTCAAGGCATTACATAACAACCAGTTTTATTTTCCACATTTACCAGAAGCTTCCCGCAATAAAACAATTCACTGGAGGGTATAGCAGTTAAAATACTAAGGTCTGGCTTTGATTTCTCCTCATTTTTACTTTTTTTTTTTTTTTCTATCCCATGTAGGTGACCAGGAAAGGACATTTGTCATTAGATTTGTGATTATATGTCTCACATTTAACTTCAAGTACAGTAATGTAATAAAGTTGTGATTCATAACCAAGGAGAAAGAAAGGAACCATAATTCAGAAGAAGAGTGAAATCTGTTGATTAAAACATGCAAAAGCAGCTATTTGTTGAAAAGTCTGTATCACTTAACAGTACAGCAGATTCACAAGAAATAATTTGCGATCATCTGGGAATATATTTAGCATTTCACAAAACACATTGCAAAGTAAACCCCTGCTCAAAAATCAAACAATTTGAAGGTCTTTTTCTCATGCAGTTGAGACGGCGATGTGGATACCACACCTCTGCAGAGCTGCACTGAACTTCATTTAGAAAGATGAGAGTTTGTAATGAGGAAAAGGACTGCAGCTTTGCATTATAAGAACTGGTATGTGTTGTAGCCCTGCAAGATCTCTATATATCAGAGTTCACGCAAGCCCATGCTAAAGCTTTGTAAGTGGAATTATTTAGATCAATATAAGCCAAAATAGCTATATGAGAAGTGTTTTCAGTACAGAGTTGGTGTTACTGCCAAAAAACCCCCCAAAAACCAAACAAAAGAGAAAGATCCCTCAGTATGCTAAATGCCTTCAACCTCCAGCCAATTCTAAGCTTTTTTTAGGTCCATATACAGACCTATTATAAATTATCTACAAGCAACTGTAGACCTTTCACACTCCAATCTCCTTAACAGAACAACAGAGACTTCATGTCAGGTTCTCTTGTATTATAATTCCCCAGGACAGAAGATATATGTACAGAACTGAATATCATGGGGCCCTGGAAGATATTACAATAAGTATGACTTGCTTAAATGAGAGGCAAGGAGACCTCTCACTGGGCTCCATGGCAGAGTCTGATAACACCAAAGCACAAGGATTATCTTCCTAGCTGGGAACTGCAGCACACAGCACAGCATGTCTTACACCAGATGTCACTGTATCATGCATGATGAATATCACATCTTCATTACAGTCTTTCCCTGCTAAACCTGTATATATGATGTTGCAGCAAAAAGCATCAACAAACATTCAATAAATTTATTTCCCTAGGTTCTGATTAGCAAAGCAAATTAGACCTAAAGAAGCTTCTAGCAGCCTTCCTTCCTACCAGCTGTACCTGATATTAATTGCTTTTTAAAATGGGATGCAAACTAAAAGTGAGAAGCTGGTTGTGTCAGGGTTATTTCTATTTCTACTTAGAGAAATAAAATTTTGGATCCTCTGTTCTCTCACTTTTCCTCTCCCTTTCACACAGGGAAAGCCATACACTTACAGACATGAAAATGGACACGCATTCTTGATTTAGAGAGGGCTTAATTTAGTCCTTGAGTATGCACAGAAATCCTCCCTGCAGCAAAGTGATGTCAGACTGTGTGTACCCCTGCAGTATATGGAAATCCTGGTTACCATGAGAACCAGACTGCTTCTTCGCTGAGGTTTCCACACACTGCTATGAAGACATGCCTCCATTTTGCCACACTGCATTCAGCTCAGATGCAGGATGCCCTGTGCCAGGCTAGGTAGCCCTAACACTACTACCCACCTGCCAGTGGTCCTCAACTAACTCCAGCTCTGCCACCGAAATGAACGTCTGAAAGTGTCGGATTATCAGGATTACATTTCTGAAGCACCATCCTTCCCAACTATATTTCTTCCTATCCTCTGCCCTCCACCCTGGAAAATAAAGTAAAAAGCTGCTTGGACTTGAGGCAGTATTAAAGCACACAATATTTTATAGTATTAAGAAAGAAATCAAAGCTACACTACAACAGTGAGATCTCAAGGGAGCTCTATGTCTCCAAGCAGCCATTTTTTCAAATGCTGCTGCGTACACATACAGCTTTTCTGAACACAGAGAAAATAATGCTGTGATAAATCAGCTTTGTGCTCCTGAGCTAATGGAAAAGGTTGGTTTCCCTTTCTGCTCCTTTGCTAGGGATACAAAACCAGCTTCTTCAGATATAGAAGTGCTTACAGCTGATCAGTGAAAAAGGAAAATGCTGTGCATTTTCCTCTTCAAATATGATCTCTAGAAAAAAATCCTTCTGGCAAGACACTGAACTACATAATATGCTTAAGCTGCAATGAATGAAAAGCCTTTATCACATCCTGTAATTAAGAGAGGTATAATATAGAAACAAGTAAGCAAACATTCATTAGAGGAAAATGCTGTAAGGGAAATAGTTGTGTATATTCCTGCTGACTAACACAGAACTAGCAAACCGGACAATCAAAATGAAATCTAAGCACAATGCCCCAAAAGTGCTATATATATCAATCTAAGCCATAAAAGGACAGGTTTAAATGGCCTAATTTGGACATTTAAATTTTCCTTAGCACTCTGGAGAGCATTTGGGAGTGACAGGGACTCTTTCTCAGTTTCATAAGTAGCTGGGACCTCACATGTCTGCCACTGCAGCCCTGTTACCTGAAGGTATCGGCTCTCTCTTTTCTCTAAGGAAGCCCATCCATTACAATTAGGTTAAACTCAGGTCACCTGTTTTTAACATTTGCTTTACCTGCATGTTTCAGCTTCTTTATCAGTCACTATGCAGGTTTCTGTGCCTGAAAACTTGTCCATTTTATCTAATTGTATCAGCTAGCCTAGAAGAATATATTAGCTCACTCTTATAAACCCGACAGCTGATTGAAAAAAATAAATCTTTTATTTTAACATTGTGGGAGGACGAACACAAAACAGCCATGAGCATAGTTGACTCAGGACTAGTTTTCAAATTTAAATAAATGGCACAGCAATTTTTTTTTCCTGTTTGCTCAGTGTAACTAAACACAGAGCTGCATTGTTCTAAATTCAACCAGTAGAGGACAGTGGTGAATATACACACTCTCAAGCCTGTCACTCATATTTTATAATATATGAAGCAACTTCTCTGTATGAATTGCTGTGTTTCTTCCCATCTCAAACATCAGTTCATGTTTATGAAATCTGTGCATGGCAAAGGAATACAGATTACAAAGTATCCACAGAACAAATGTAAATAATTATGCTCCATGTATGTGGAGTGTATTTCTTATTTATGCAGAACACCACTTAAGTCTCACTCAAAGATCTTGACTTGGTCCTTGTTGAACAGGCTTCAAAGCTTTTCCCAAACAAAAGACAGACCTACACTGCAAATCCAGTAAGCATTTTGCTTATGTTAGGAATGCAGGACAGGCCCCTCAGTGTAATTATTTCTGTTCTTTAATATAATCCAGAGTCCAAGAAGGCAGTGAAGTTGCTCAATAGTTCATAGAGCTTTAGCCTGGATTAGGAGCAGTTGCACCACCCACCCTTTCAGGAACAAGTTATAGAAGAATTCAGATCTAATAACTTTCCAGCTTTACAGGAAAATTGTATTGTTGCTTTATCTATCTACCTGGATCCAAACCCTATACTTTTAGTGAAAGCCATTGGGATTTCTTGTGCAAGTACACCTGTATCTAAAGCCCCTGGACTGCAAGTTAACTAAGCTATAAAGCTATATAAGCTATAAAATAAGACTATGGCTTATTTTGACATGTAGATAACATTCCCACTTAAAAACAAACAAACAAAACCCCCAAACATAGCTGTATGTTCCATGAACAATGACGGAGCTATAATATTTTATTAGTACTTGCAATATTATCTATCTTGGCCTTGTGGTCTAAGGTGTTTTTTATTGCAGTTTTGTTCTTGCCACTTCAATGCTCAGTTAAACAGAGTTAAAAAATTTACATGCTTTCACAACACTGAGCACAAAGGCAAAATATTTTTTGTTTTCCCTCACTTAAAGAATAGTAGCTTGAGGACAATGCTCACAGAAGTTACAGCCTATATCAACCAGAAACAACATTGCAATGTTTATGTAAACTCTATTGCATGAGAGAGCACAGCTCACCAATTTCCATCATGTTACATTTTCAAAGTGACATTCTACAAAGCCCTGAAGAGACTAGCACATAACAAAGAGTGTCTTCCAGGGTCCAGTCTCTTCAGATTCATCTGCAGGAATAGAAAACACCTATTAATGGAATATGTAAAGCGTGCTGGTTTAAAATGGGAGATGATCAGAAAACAATTTACAAAGACCTTAAAATAAAGACATAAGTCTTCACTCATAGGAGTATTTAATAAAAAAAGATGTTCAAATGCTTCTCTGTGCAAATATATATCTCCTATTCTGGTCTATTAAATAATTGGAAAATATTATATTCAGTATTCAAAACATTCAATTAATACATGGCTTATCAAGAGTTGTGATTAATATTTTCTTTTAAGGAAATGGAATATTCACCAGGTACAGCAATAAGTGACCTTCTGGTTTGCTACAGTATATATTTAGATTTTGAGTTTTGCATCAGGTTGCTGTTTGATTCTTCCCTAGTGTGAGAAAGTAGAATTATAGGATCAACTATAGTTGCAGGAATAGGGACCTAACAGCAAGCATGCATCAAAGCCTAGGCATTACAGAGTCTACAGAGTGTCTGAAGTCCCAGAGGTCTTGGAATTATGTCAGAATCTGAAATTGCCTTTTAAAAAATGCATGCATCTCTAGACTTCACAACTGCAAAGGTAAAGAAAGTGCAGCCAACTCAGTGTCACTAAGTGAGCCTGCAGACAATCTGGATTAATCAGTCTCAGCGTGGTGACCTACCACCAGCATCTCCCATCCAAGTCTAGTTGCTCCAGGCGCTCCTGTCAACAGCAGACTCTGAACGGCTGGGTGGACTCCTCTTACAAAAAAGCAGAGCACCTAGCCATGTTAATTTGGTCCCAGTGGAATTTACCATAACAGTGAGTTTAAAAGTGTCCGTGTGACCTCCAAATTAGTTTTTATTCTTGCGGGTTCGAGTTATTGCACAATTTTCAATAACATGTTTTGTTTGTCTAAATCGTAGGGAAACCATGTAATAGCTGAAATTTGTTTCTTAGCCATACGTTTTTTCCTCATCTAGCAATACTTAGTAGACAGTAGTTACTACATGATACATGCTGTGCAGAAATTTTGCTTCTATCTGTATAAACTTTCCATATCTACATAAAAAACATAAGCATTTCTGTTTTCAGATTATTGACACAAAGGGGAAAACCTCTGACATTGATGCAGAATTCAAGGAACAGCTGCACTGGTTCTTCCCTAGTTTGAATTCTACTATCCCATTGCTTCTCTGTACAGCAGGGCAACTACCAAATGCTGTTAAGATTGCCTATACATCAACCCACAGGAAAAGAAAAAAATCTTAAAGCTCATCTCTTTTTTCAGTTGACTGACCTGTGAAAGAAGGGGAAAGACAAATTAGTGCTTTAGATTTCCCCCTCTTTCTTCTTTTTACTCTTCAAAGAGCAAGGGTGATTGTTTCCTGGACTGAAAAGGTTTAGTATCTTTATACCCTGAAGAAAATTCACTGAGGCTGTTTGTGAGAAGCAGGAGGAGGGAAGGGGTCTGCTTAAATGCAAAGAAAGAGACACTTGCTCTGCCATCTGTTCCCGTGCACTGTCACCAGGCTGCTCTGCAGTGTAAGAGGCAGCTGCTCCCTTTTCCAAGATTTAGCATGAGATACTGGAAAGGGAACACCCATCCTCTAAATCTAACCGTGCCCACAAAGGATCACAACAAGTAAGTTCATGGTACCCATTTATTCATGACACAGGCCTTGGCATTATTCCTCTGACTGTGCTCTGCTGTGTCTCCTGACAGTGGCAAGCTGCATTTTCTTCTCAGGAACAAATACAAGTGGAATAATACTATCATACTCTACTCAGTAGTCTTTGCTTTGCATATATCACCTTCACTACGATTTATGTTAAAGGTGATTCAGCAACTTGGTCCTAAATTCAGGAACAAAGAAAGATTACTGAAGGGGCTGCTTGAAGGAAGGAAATGAACAAAAGGCCCATTTGTTAAAAAGCAAAAATAAGTAACAGTCTGGCTGTTAAATGAAGGGAAGCGAGACCAATGAGGGATACAAAACTTAGAATACCAGCTGCTAGTATATGAACTGGGACTAAGGTTTTCCTTTGCCATCTGCAGAGTGCATTTCCTCAGGCTATGAACTGGATCTTTGCTTTGCCAACACCACAACATCAGAGTGTAAACACACCTTTATGTTTCTTGTTTTTTTAAAAAAATAATTTAAAGAAGGCTCATTCAATGCTATTCATTTAGAAGTCTTTGTCCCTGTCACTTTCTATCAGCTTTCTTGTCTCTTTGTTTCTAATAACTCAGATTTATTTCCTCCAGAGTAACCAAGATTTATAGGAATCACAAGCCAAGACTTTAATGTACTGTAACTAAGGTATTTCTGTGCTGCTTTATTTTAATTCTATTCATAATTATGGGTTTTTTTTTCTCTATGGAGACGGGATGAGATAACACTTCTTAAAGAAAAGGGGCAATTCCTTCTCCTGGAGATCAGCTAAGCTTGCACAGAGAAAAGACAGCTTCAGAAACAACGTGCTGCAGAAGGCAAGAAAATATTCCTAGTAGTCAGGAACCTTGTCTTGGATTTATGTGGCAAGGTTTTGGTCACCAGACCAGAGCAGGGGGAGCCCTGGGAAGCTTTTTCCTTTTTCTAACAAGAAGGGGATGGGCGTGTTCCATTTGCACAGCCCTTATTGCAGAAGGTAATAATATCTGTACCTATGTTCATCTATGCATTATGCTCTAGACTGCAGTGGGAAAGACACATAGAGAAAAATATTCTGTCCAATAACACAATAACTAGTGATAACACTGTTCCCATTTTCAGTCCGTAAGAAGACATGTTTTACTTCACTCAGGGATGGCAAAGCTTAGCTTCTAATGCAATCCTTGCAAATATATGTAGAAGCAGATAGCTTGTCACCATGGGGAATTTGCCAACCAACATTCAGAATAGCCCACTCTATTTCTAGTGTATCTGAAATTTGAATTTTTTTTGCTTCCATGTTATTTAAAGAAAATTGGAATTTATTTTGCAATTGTTTCTGGAACGTTGTGTATCCAAAAGCCTTGTCTAATTTATATAATTACATATACAGATATATGTGCATATGTATACATATGCATTATTTCTTCTTACAAATCTTACCTCTCTTCTAACATCAAATCATTAGCCTGCAACACAGCTTATCTGGCTTTTTTTGCATGTTTAAACCTAATTTGAATGGTTCTTTGTTTCCAGAAGTGTATTGCTTCCCTTGGCAGTTGTCCTGTGCTGCACTTTCTGGTAGTCTCTGACACACGTGGGCAGTAACATTTGAACTGACCTCTTAGAGTGCTTGTCTCAGTCCATTGACTTGCACCTATAAACAAGGTTTCTTTTTAGAAACCTGTCCTACTTTACATCCACATTTCTGTCAAAGGGAATGTATAAGTGAAATTGAGCACCTTTGTGTGGAATCTCTGATACCCTGTAATTTATTGATATTTTCTAGAACTGAAAACAATGTAGAAATGTAATGACATGTTTGGTTAGAGAGTTATTAAAACTGTTTCATTAACCAGCAAACCTGCATTTTCCTGCACCTGGGACATACTGTAGATATCTAAGTAGTTCAAAACCATATTTTGTGATTGTCACTATATTAAGATGCTTAAACATATCTCATTAAAATATTAATTTTACTTCTCCTCAACCCATACAAGTTTTCACATATTCTTATTTGCATCAGCAGTATGGTACCTGTCCTTTGCATCTGATTTATGTTCTGCTGGAGTTTACTCTGTGAATTGTAGCCAACCCCACCCCCCAATTTTAGTCTTTTGTATAAATGTCCTTATCCAGGCTATTATAACAACATTTTATCTGTGTAGTCCATACCTGAGAAATTGTATCATTTCATCTTTCTTCTCTCTAGCTGTGCTAATGTCTTACAGCTGACAATCAGGAATGCACTTTTTCATTTTTATTTATCTGATGCCATGGATGCTTTACCCTTACTAACGTTAATGCTGTTATACACTTCTAACTCATATATGACTTGTGCTATTCCTACTCCATTTTGGTATGACTTAGAGCCACTTTATCTCACATCTTTTCTACTGCTTCTCTGCTTCTCCACTTCTCCTCATCCCTCCTCCCCCATGCCCCAGCTGCCATTGCTACCTTCCCCACTCCCATCTCCCATTCACCTGTTTTACAAATCTTTATATTCCTTTTCCCTAAGCACCTTTGCTATCTGGCTCTCTCATCATAGACTATCTGCCTACCCTAGTCCCCCAGAAAGTTTCCCTTTTCATTTCTTATTCTTTTATGAACATGTTCTTCCTTGTTTCTTACAAAGGGCAGGACATAGCTTTTCAAAACAGGCATTCAGCCTCTTCCAATGAAGCTTAAAAGAAAAAAAGATCAAATTCAGCTGCAATGGATAACACCTCTTCTTAAAGGTAAGGATTTGTTCCCTAATACTTTTAAGGAAAAAAAAAAAAGTTAAGAAAAGCATCTAAAGCATCTCTAGATAATTAACTTGCCTTTATCAGCATTTTTTAATTAAAAAGGTCTGAAAAGTAATATAACAAACTAAAGACTATGACATAGTGTTACTTTAAAAAAGTAATGTTTATGGGCTTTTTTAGAGGATGAATTGGAGGGAAATTTAGATAAGAAAAAAAAGAAAATTCTGTATTACTAAAGCACTTGCTTTTTCCAGATATGTACAGGTACTAAATCACTCAGTACAACTAAAGGAGAGAAATTGTATCCCCAGGGATAACAGATTCCCTCAAATAGAAGAGGAAAAGGAGCAAATTCTGTCCACTTCAGAGCTATGACTTTTTTTCAGATACATCTCTCCACTGGAGAGGCTCATGCAAGAAGTTTAGGGAACTGAGGAATCAAAAGATGTTGCTTCAGGTACATGGTATCTCCATTGCTGCTCTACAGTCTATGAGGGTCATTGCTTTCACTGCTTTAGTAATGTTTCTGTTAGTAATCTGTAAACCAGTGTTCAACAGGGACTCCACTTTGTAGCTCCAGTCATATTCTGCCTAGCCCAGGACAAACATGTATGTAATAAAAATATAGTGTAAAGTTGTCGCGGTCCGGGCGCGTGAGCTTTCGTACCGCCTCCCAAGGAGGAGAGGGGATCGAAGGTAAAATGAGGACTTGTAAAAGTCAACCAGATTTTGAATTATTTTAGACATTTTCCAGGGAATAGCACCTAGAGAAGTAACAGCAGCATGTGGAGGGAAAAAAAAAGAAAAAGTGAAAACGCTTCTTCTCCCATAATTCCTTGCAGTTTAGCTCTACTTGAGAATTAAAGTTCTGCTTTTTTCAGTGCAGGCTGGTAGAGTATATGCATTCATTTGTTTTTTTGCTGTTTCATTTGTGAGCTTGTATTGTCTCACAAAACTAGGAAGCAAAGAAATTAAGGCAAGATGATAGAAAGTAACTTCCTCCATCTAGTTTCCCCACATTTCTGAAAAATGGGACACTGAGGACTACATGCAATCCAATCTTTGTAGATCAATGCCCTCTTCAATTTAAAACACCATATTCCCATCAGCTGCTATTGATAAATTAAAAGATAACTGTATTGTATATGCCTAGATCATTAGAAAACTCTAAGGAAACAAAAAATAATGCAGACAGCAATGACATTCATTCAAATTATTAAACTATCCTTTCTCAACTGGGTTAAGTCTGAAGTAGGGTAATACACAATGATGTTGATTATTATTGTACAACTCTATCCTATACTACTATACAATTGTAGACTGATAATTTAACACTGAGATAATTTCTGATCTTTAAATTACTTCACTTTATCAAATATGAGTATTAAAAGTGTGTTTTAATTTTATTTCTCTCAAATTCTGCAATGTAATTAAGGGGCCTAAGCGTTAAAAACAGTTTTCACATAAAATTTAACCTAATATATATGCTGTGTCTGTAATATCTGCCAGCTGATGTTCTAAGATGTCCCATGTAGCATCTAAACAGTAAAACATGTTTCCACAACATCAGGAACGTGTTTTAATTGTGATCTTGATCAGGAGTCCAGTGAAGTCTAATGTTAACTGCAGTGAACTCTTAGCCAGTTCAATATAGAGGAAGTCCTGCAAGACTATATGATAAATTAATTAATTACACTTAAATATATTAATTACATATTAATCTCACTATTTTTTCCCTCCACCATCTGTCATATGATATGGCACAGTTAGTCAAGTCACAACTGGTAAACAGAATTATAAAAATGGTATTTGTAAGAATTATAAAATAACTGGATAATTTCATCACCAGTGGTATTTAATGTACAAAACCAGTTTTTTCCCCATGCAATTTTGTATCGCACCAACTCCTCGTAAAGGCAAGGCAGGAATTCCTGTATATCCAATTAAAGAAATGACGGATTTGACATTCAAGAAGATTGTTCTCCTAGCAGAATGTAAAACAGCCCAGAGCACAGAAGTACAAATTAAACACATAATGCCATTCATTTCTTGGGACTGCCATTGTTGTAGTTTAACCCAGCAGGCAGCTAAATACCACTCAGTCATTTGCTCACTCCACTCTAGTTGAGTGCAGAAGAGAATCAGGAAAAAAGGTAAAACTCATGGGTTGAGATAAAGACAATTTAATAGGACAGAAAAGGAAGGGAAAATAATAATAATAAAAATAATAATGATAAAACAATATACGAAACAAGTGATGCACACAATACAGTTGCTCAGCACCCAGTAACTAATGCCCAGCCAGTCCCTGTGCAGCAAGCTGGCACCCCCTGGCCAGCTCCCCCCCCAGTTTAAATCCTGGGCATGACATCATACAGTACGGAATATCTCTTTGGTCAGTTGGGGTCAGCTCTCCTGGCTGTGTCCCCTCCGAGCTTCTTGTGCACACCCAGCCTCCTTGCTGGCAGGGCAGTCTGAGAAGCTGAAAAGTCCTTGACTAACTGTAAGGACTGCTCCATGCAAACTAAAACATCAGTGTGTTATTAACGTTATTCTCACACTAAATCCAAAACACAGCCCTGCACCAGCTAGTAACCCGCTCCCAGCCAAAACCAGGATGGCCATGTATTGATAAAAAATTGCCATTTTTCTTGCTTATGACAGTCTTCCTGTAAATTTTATGCCTATAAACACTCTCTTTGAGCTTTCTATTTGGAATAACACAAAAATTGTAGAGATAGGCAAGTCAGAATCTTGTTCAAACAGGTTCTGCTTGCAAGAGATGATTCCAAATGGTTTTGGAGCATGTACAGACTCTGAGCCTGTGCGTGTTTGTAGCTGCAACTAGCTTTCTGGTTGCTGTTTATGAATATAAATGGTGAAGACTAAGAACTGGAAGGCTAAGAACAGTCAGCTTGTTAAGAAAAATTAGGCAGCTGTACAACACTTCCATCCTTAAAAAGTCTGATTCTCTTTAAAAAATAAGTAAAGAGATAAATGAAATCTCATCACAAGCTGCATAATGCCAGAATTTTGCAGCATACCTTGAGGTCAGTAGACAGTTCAGTGGGATAATTCACCTTTAAAATCAGAAATTCCATCTCAAATGCCTCTGCTGTAATTATATACCTAGTAGCACTGCATAGACAAAGGAGAGCAAACAAAATCAAAGAACGAGTCAGCATAGATCTCAAGGACTAGTGACAAGGGCAATGACAGAAAGATGCTGCGCAGGAGTGCCTAATGCACCTTGCAACAATATAACAACATCAAGGAGATGTATTGGTGGCCTGCACATGAAGCATGACAATAAACCATAGTGATATCATCTTTCACATGTTACTGGCCTTTATCTCCAAACCTCTTCTGTTAATCTAAGCAATCCCAGGGCATAGTTCAGGCAGAACAATTGTTTCTACATACATATAAATGTAATATGACTCTGCAATATTCATTTTTTATCACTGTCTCTGGCATGATTTAGGACCGCAACTATTAGCTTTATCCCAGACTTTCAAGTACGATTTTGAGGACAACATAATCCAGAGACTGTTACACCATTTCTAGTCAGTTTTGTGTAAGATAGAGATTGTTTTATTTTAAGAAAACGCATAAGATTTTTTGTTATAAGCGCAGCCCTTGGCATAGCTTTTACCCATCTCATTTAGTATTTTCTCAGGCTGTGCTCAAACAGATGAACTTTGACCTTTATTTCTACTCACTAATATGTAATATATGTATGACCAGCTATGACGAGCTTAAAATAGCCCAAGGTCACCTACATGAAATTTAATCTTTACCAAATATATACAGTCTTTATAAACAGAATCTGACAAGTTGGAATGACTATTTACCACCATTTAAAAGCCTAACCTATTAAAAGCCATATATAGCAGTGTTTGATTACTGCAGTATGTGGCATTTGAAATTCATGTTTTCTATTAATAGAAAGACCAATTCTTCAGCTGTTATCTATTCATATTGACACTAGTGCATGCTAAATGGGGCAATGTGAATCAGCTATGCTTTTTGTATAATACTATTGATAGGACCAGAGGACAATAGTTTGAATACATATATCTCATTTTTTCTGCTTTTGTTTCCTTAGAATCACCCACAGTTGTGGAAATACTACAAATTTTCCTCTGTCTTGATTTAAGGTTAAAATTGAAAGTAGTTAATTTGATCAAGTTAAGTTTTACGGTTTTTTTAAATTATCAATTCAGTTTTGAAGGTTTAAATGCTTTCTTCTAGGCATTCTAATAAAGAGTTTTAAAATCAGAATCAACTTAAAATACCTTTGCCATAAATACCTCTTCAGCTTGAAACTGCAAACAGAATCAAGGGGTAATCATGGCTACAGTATGGCTATTTACTTGGAGAAATATTTGAGAAAGAATAGCACAAGCTAACTAAAATAAATTGGATTTTTTTTAT
>JAVSBS010011806.1:0-18411 GCA_033124195.1 Coracias cyanogaster | reverse complement strand
TTTGTTGCATGTTACCCATATGTGTACACACACATTTAGACAACATTTTTTATTTCTCTTGATAGATGAACAAACTGAAGAAGAATGACTGCTTCCCTAACATATCTGGAAACATACTGAAATAAAAAATTTCAATTGGAAAAATTATTTTGTTGAAAGGGATAACTCAGTCTACTACTGAAGTATCTGGTGGGAAAGTGTTCTGAATTTTTCTATGAGAATAATTTTTTCTTCTGTTAGAGAGAGATAATGAGCTGCAATCCTAAAATTAATTTTATAGTGACTACTACATTATAGCATTCAATTAAATATGCTGAAAATTGATGAGATTTAATAATAAAATGTTCCTGTGTAATTAAAATGTTTATTAGACAATCCTAATTCAGGCAATATTTTTTTGTTTCATGAGAAATTTTTAATTTGCGTTTTATTTCACAGTAAATTTTCAAATAATCAATAAGGCAGAAAATAGGATTTGCACACAAAGGAAACATGTATTTAAAACTTAATAAAATAACTTGGATCAGCAAAATCCAAACTATTAATGCTTTATTACTACCTGAAACTTTCCGCGTAGAACATATTTCTTGGTCTTCAGTACAACAGAGACCACATGAAAAAAAAATACTTTAAAAATCGAGATGCATGCCCTGCTTGCAAATTTGTAGTAGCTCAATCATTATCAGAAACTGATAAAGTATATTTGTAAAACAGAAACATAGCAAAGATATTGCATGAAAAATTATGTATTTTGAATGTACAGACATCCTTTAGTGCTCAGAACTTTACACCTTTATTAGAAAGGCTCCACAGAGTATAAGAATGTGTCCTAGCCATCTCTTGTTGGATTTCACTAAGTAGGTATTCATCTTGTATGTCACTGGCAATAACATTCAAAGACACACTGTATATGTTCATCCAAGATCATGTTTTTTTTCCAATACCTGCTTATTTACCTTAAAATATTCGGTTTTATTTACAAGGTTATTTGTTCTTTTGTACTTAAACATTTACATTTGTCATTGTGGGTTGGATGCAGAGAAACTGGGATTATGTGCATATTGACAATTTTCAAAATACTGATCTAGTATGAAAAATTTGCATTTAATGCTTCTGCCCATCAGACTTCTTTCAAGAGCTTCATGTCCTGTGTCTTTTTAAAGACAAAGCTAGAAGAGCAGAAAATACTAAAATCAGTTTTGAAGAAAACTCGGTTTTGTTTAGAAGTGTGATTATAGCTGCTACTTGAAACGTATCCAACAGCTCAACAGAAACAAAAGAAACCAGATACACATTTTGGCCTTCTTGGCCACAAAGGCACATTGCTGGCTCATGGTTAATTTATTGTCCACCAGGACTCCCAGGTCCTTCTCCATGAAGCTGCTTTCCAACAGTTCAGCCCCTAACCTGTAATGATACATGGTTTTATTCCTCCCCAGGTACAGGACCCTACGCTTGCCCTTGTTGAATTTCATACTCTGTGCCCAGCTCTCCAGCCTGTCCAGGTGTCACTGAATGGCAGCACAGTCTTCTGGTGTGTCAGCCAGCCCTCCCAGTTTTGTGTCATCAGCAAACTTGCTGAGAGTACACTCTATCCCTCCATCCAGGTCATTGTTGAATATATTGAACAGGACTGGACCCAGCACCGACCCCTGAGGAACACCACAACCCTCTGAGCTCTACCTTTCAGCCAGTTTTCTATCTACCCCACTGTCCATTAATCTACCCCACAGTTCCTAAACTTGCCTATGAGAATGCTGTGGGAGACAGTGTCGAAAGCCTTACTGATGTCAAAGTAGACAATGCCCACTGTGCTCTCCTCATCTATCCGCCCAGTCATTTCTTCATAGAAGCCTATCACATTAGTCAGACATGACTTCCCCTTGGTGAACCCAAGGATGGATTGACTACTTCTGATAAGACTCTTTTCCTCCACATGCTTTGATATGACGCTCAGAACAAGCCCTTCCATCATCTTTCCAGGGACGGAGATGGGCCTGACTGGCCTGCAATTTCCTTGCTCTTTTTGAAGACCAGAGTGACATCTGCGTTCCTCCAGTACTCAGGCACCTTGCCTGTTCCCCGGAACCTTTCAAAGACGATGGAGAGTGGCCCAGCAATGACTTCTGCCAGCTCCCTCAGCACTCGTGGGTGCATCCCATCAGGACCCATGAACTTGTGGATACCCAGTTTATTTAACTGATCTCTAACTTGATCCTCCTCAACCAAGGGAGAGTCTTTCTTCCTCCAAATTTTCTTTGTTACCTTCAAAGTCTGGGACTCCTGAGGGTAGGTCTGAGCAGTAAAGACTGAAGCAAAAAAGGCACTCAGTAACTCTGCCTTCTCTGCATCCTCCGTCACCATGGCACCCACTTCATTCAGCAGTGAGCCCACTTTTTCTCTGGTTTTCCTTTTGCCTCCAATATACTTGAAGAAAACCTTCCTGTTAACCTTGACGTCTCTTGCCAGGTTTAATTCCAAAGAGGCCTTGGTTTTCCTTGTTTCATCCCTGCACACGCTAACAGCATTCTTGTAATCTTCCCATGTGGTCAGTCCCTTCTTCCATGTATTGTAAACTTCCTTCTTCCACTTGAACTTTTTCAGAATCTCCCTGCTCAACCATGCATGTTTCCTGCTTCCCTTGCCTAATTTCTTTCTCTTAGGGATATACCAGTCCTGAGCTTGATGGAAGTGGTACTTGAATATCAGCCAGCTCTCTTGAGCCTCCCCATCTGCCAGAGCCCTAGCCCATGGGATTTCTCTAAGCGTGTTCTTGAAGAGGTGAAAGTTAGCTCTCCTAAAGTCCAAGGTTGCAATCCAACTTGTTGTTTTGTGCCTACATTTCTCCTTTCAGGTAAATGGTCTGTCCACATATAGTTTATTCCTACAATAATTGTGGATGGTTAGTAGCTACAGGCAAAGAGAAGATGATGTTCATCACCTTTGAAAAACAGAAAACAGGAAACAATTTCTGCCTGATGGAGGCAAAATTTTGTTAAAATAACTTGTGTGATTTCTACCGGGTGTTATTTTTAGATTTGACTGAGATGATAGCTAACATTCTTTCCCCAGTTTTACCACTTCAATAACAATCTCACAGTAATTTCCTGATAAAGAATTGTGAGTAATTATGCAGTAATGCAGAGTTTATTGGTGAAGTTCTTTCCTTTTCATTTATCTTCAGCAGAATTTGTGCCTCCTCTGGAAGGTCCCACTATGCATACTCAGTTGAGTAAGAAGAATATTTTCCCAGTTTACAACATTAAACTGCTACTTCTTTAAGTCCCATGACAGCTGAAAAAGGAGTGAAAGAAGTGGTTTCCAAACCCTACAGATATTTTTGAAATGTACTTCCTCCATTTTATCTTACACAAAAAAATATTAATTTTTAAACATTTGTTTAATATTTATTATTGTTTATAGAACTTAAAATTTGAGGAGAAATTTTAAATTGCTTGTTTTAGGACACGTAAATGCTTTTTAAAAAGAATTAGCAATGTGTTGAATTCCACTCAGTTCCAAGATATCTGGACAAAAAAAAGATTATCTGGAAGTTTTGGATAGAAAACGTTATCACATTGGGTTTTCTTTCAGATTGGTTTCACAGAAGTTCCTAAACAAAATCTGCTAAAAGTAATTCTTATTTATTTTTTCCATTTGTTTATTCTTTCTATAGCCTAGGGGACAGTAAGCAGGCAAGGCCAGGGCCCATTCTTAGCCTAATAAAAATTACACAGATTCAAAGTAACTCAATATGAGCAAATGGTTTCTGTTGCTTTCAGTTAAATTACTCTGCATAGGTATTTTCGCAACAGTATCTACAAGTCTATTGTCTCTTCAAGGGACTGAGCTTTTCAGCTGACTCTCGTTCTTCTAAACAATGAGTTAGGATACTTAGAACTTCACAGGGGATAAGATAACGTACCCATTACAGAGGGTAACGTACCCATTACAGATATGTGAAATAGTATAATAATTAAATCCATCTGTCATATGGTTTAAAATAAAGTATATGTATTTTTTAGCATAATTACTTTCTGCAATTCGTTAAAATGGAAAACAAATATGTAATATTCCTCTCTTGAGCTGTGGTAAATTTTGAACTTTATATGGTGAACTTCTGCTCTGCAAAATTTTATCGTAAGAAAAATAAACATTCTCACCTGTCCACAGTACTCACGGAAAGCTGTGCAGAATCTAGGTAAGTCATGCCTGTGGCTTGTTTAACCTTTTGGAGCAGAATTTACTTTCCTGCCTGTAGGAATTTAGGCTCTGAGTGCTGTCTTTGATTTCATATTGTGGCCTTCAATGACAAACCTCAGCTTTCTGCCTAACTGTAACTTCACTTTCACCAAAAAAACCCCAAACCAAACAAAAAGAAACAAAACAAAACCCAAACCAACCAACCAACCAAAACCCCCCAAAAATAACAATAAAAAAATATTTTAAAAAAATGCTTGTTTGGAGGTTATGGTTCTTTAAGAATCCTTGGTTGGCACCAGCTGCTGAGTAATGAGGAAATGTCCAACTCAATAACTATAATATAGGTTGAATCAGCTCACAGAAAGGCAACATTGGAAGAAGCGCTGACTTTGGTTATTTCGTAACTGCTAGTTGTGTTGTTATAAACTGGAAGTTAATCAATTCTGAAAGTAATTGTGGAGCAGAGTTAGGAAAGAAAAGCTGACCTGAGCAGGGGAGAAGCATGTTCCGACGTGTTGAAAGAGGGACTCAGCACATTGTATAATTTTTAAAAATTTATTTCAATAAAGCAGCTGTTCGTATAGTATCTGATACAAAATACTAATTCCTGGTTTACTGATGACCTAATTAGAGAACTAATTAGAACATCCTGAAGCTGATGAGGGTAATAGCAAACCATAATCCAGGTATGAAAAAAAAGAAAATCCTATAACTTTTAAAAGGTACATGGAGCATATGTAAAAAAGTTGATAAATTTTGAATATCCCAGAACTATGTCCTTGAAACTAGAAGTCTAAAGGTAGCTGCCCATTTACTCTGTATCATTTCTCTCAGTTCAGACTGATGGTGAGCTCCTCTTTTAAAAGGTACATGTGAGAAAAAGAGCCCAGGAAACATTCAGCAACAAAATTCAAGTACTTCTGAGGCTCCAATTCCCATTCTGTCAGATATCTTACAATATTCCACCTACCTACTTACATAGGACATGTACAACTCATTTCTTCCACCTGGAAAACAGAGGTATATTGCAAAAAGCACGATATGCAAAGTTACGCTAAGGGTCATGGGAAAGAGAAGTCTCATCTTCCACCTATCTTTGTTTGCTAACCTCTGGAATATTCAATATAGTAGAAGTAAAATAGAGTTCAATCTCAAAGAGATTTTTTAAAATAGGGTGATTTGTTTCTCTAGTGTATATATACCAAATTATTGATTAAAATATTGTGTTTCTGAGAAGAAGCCTGAGATCAAATAATATTATTGCTAACTTTCAGCAACTGAGGCTGAAAGGGATGTAGTCTCCATCCTTAAAGTTTTTTGAAACCAGAATGAATAAAGTCCTGAGCAACCTGTCTGATCTGACTGTTAAACATGCTTCAAGCAAGAGTTTGGAGGAGATACCTCTGAGACCCCTTCTTAAATGACTCACTGAATTAGCAGCAACCATCTCTTCAACACTAATCACAAGGTCTAATTAGAGTGTCTAAACACATCTCAACTTTCAAGGCAAAGTTTTCCACCTTGGGAGGTGCAGTCCAGAAACCTGTGCACAATTCAAACCAACACCTCTAAAAGTTTGTGGAGATCGTAGGTAGTATCTTCAAAGGATCACTTCTCCCTGACAGGGAAGAGGTTAAGTAGTATCTTACTCTGTAAAGTTATATTCTTTTTAGCAGGACTATCTACAGAGCTAACCACAGCTCTGAGTGTTTAAGGGCACCAAAAATCAGTGATTGCAGGCTCTGCCACCTTATGTCCAAGAAGTCTAACTATAGGAAGTAATGAAAAATCAAAGAACCAAAAGTCTACTTGTATGTGTAAACACACAGTAGCAATGTGCACTACTTCTTTCAATGGTTCTACTCACAAATGCAAATTATGGTTCACAAATCTGGTGGGTAATACTTCTCATCAAAAGCTGGAGAGCAGTACCATTTCTACCCTTTCTTTTTCCAAGGCCTATCATGAACGTTGCATTAATTTTAATGGAAGTGCAGATGTATAAAGTGCCACACAGTGTGACTGAGCCCACCAAAAGACATTAGCGTACTCCACACACAAGCAGAGTGTCAGCAGAGAGATGTAGTAGGCCAGACGTGCTCATTTGGCCCCATGTAAAGTGTAGTCCTACTTTTTAGGCTGAATTTTTTTACTTGCTCCTCTTCATGGAAGAACTAGCTAGCACCTCATAAGCCACTGGCTGAAAAATTACCTCTCTCACTAGAGCCAAAAAGCATATTTTAGCACTAATGCAGAGACTGTTGTGGTTTTGAATAAAGGCTTAACTTTGCCATTGTCTTCCCCCGCCCAGATCTGCCATCCATGTGTTATTTATTATCCCGAGAAGATCTTCTATGTCAAATGTCATTTATCAGTTCTGCTCAAATAGAAAGAGAAGTTATGAAAGGATAAGCAAAATAAATGTCTTGCTTATTTTCTACACAAGGTAGGTTCACATTTGTCAGTTGCACTATTATTTCAATTAAAAAGGAAAGATGAATTTCCCAGGCTTGTTCTACATTTGAAGGTTTTGTACAATATGGGGCATTGGTTAAAGTCTTGGAAAAAACCATACGCTAGCTAAAACAGATATACTAGCAAAATAACTTTTGGCAGTGCAGCTTAGTCTATGTGGCAATTTGTTTAACTTACTCAACAGAGTTAATTTACTAGTATAAGCTATATATTTGCCTAGACCTGGGAAAGGTAGGAGTACCTAAAGGTGCAAGCATTCTTTTTACATGTAGAAAACTTTACTCATGGTCTGAAATTTATCCTAACTACAGACACGAACTGAAAATCACATCTATGAAAGAGCAGAATTTCTTTTAGTTGACTGAGGTGTTGGAACATAGTGAGGAAAATTACAAAATGTAAGTGAAATTACTGCAACAGTTCAGTCATTCATATGTTAACCCCAATAACTGAGTTGAAGGTTTGAAGTTACAAAGCAAAGGGACTTTTCATTAAAGATATTAATAATTTTCTGAATTTATTATCTCTTTTAATATTTGACCAAAAAGTATACTTGTGGAAATCATCATTTTTTGACATCTCACATTCTAACAAACTCCCAAAATCAGAGTAATGAACTAAAGGGAAGGAATCTCCTCCATGTCAATCTTTTCACAGTGAAATCAAGAAAATCCATAGCTACACAAGAGAAAGTGCCACTCCATCTATTGGGCACAGGAACAAATGAGAATGATAAATAATAGACTCAGAATAATTGAGATTGAAAGAGACCTTTGGAGATGACCAATCTACCTTTCCCAAAGCAGGGCTAACTTTGAAGGTATGGCTTTGCCCAGCTGCACACCAACTGTGCTGCAAAGACAATGTTGATATTTGGCCGCTGCATCCAAATAAGGAGTTAGCAAACACTACCACCGGAAAAAAAACATACAATAGTAACACCTTTTCGTTCCAACTGTAGAAGTAGGTGTCAGACCAACCACTTATTTGAAAAGGTCCCATATGCAGTGCTAGCAGCTGATTCACAAATGAAACATCAACGTGTCCACCATGGATTTTAGTGTTTTTCAACTGACTATCAACTGGATTTCATTTAGTTCAATATTATAGACAAATTACTTGGCACTTTTTAAAGAACTTTCTCTACTTACAGTCCCATAAAATTTATCAAGATCATTTTGTTTAGTACTTTTACAAGTTGAAACAATGTTGGTTGGGTTTATTTTTCAGGTTACTCATGAGTTGACATGTGCCACTTTTTCACTTCCGTTTTTTTTTTAGCCATGTCACGCCTTCAGGCAGGTTTATAATGAGATCACAACAATGGTGCCCACTATGCTGGATTCCAAACTCTGCATAAATGAATGCTCATCAAACAGAAAATACTGCCAGAGATACTTAGAAAAGCAAAGTAAGGAATATTAGTGTTGGGGGTACTTCACTAAGAAACAAGATTTGAGAGCTTAAATTTTTTCAAAGAAGTGTTATCCCCCACTCAAGGGGTTATTACCACTCTAGGTAAGTTGTCCGCCCATTGGTAAGTGGGTCAGTCTTCTCATGTCACTTTACTAAACACATTTACAAACCTCTTGAATTTTGTAAATTCAGCCAGTGAAGGTCTCAAGGGTCTGTATTCAATAACAGTAATTGGCCACATAAAGTTTCCTATTGCCTACGACCTCTTACTTTAAGTACACAGTTTAAAAAAAAAAAGATACCTCTCACTTTCTCTGAGTTTTCTGCCTCAGCATGGTAAACAAGTAGCCAATCAATCATAATCCTAATTTTGAAGCTGACTTTTTTTTAGAGTTGTAAAACAATGGCCAAAATGAAGCTTTTAAATGAAAATTCTGTAGTAAAATCCATAATTTGATTACTTAGAGTAGATGCCACGGCTCCAAGCAGAATAGGCACTGAAGTTTTCTTCATCAAAATTATGCAGTTTTACTGAATCAATGGAACTGAAAAGGATGAGAATGCATGCAGTAGACAGTGTTTAGCCCTTCTTAAGCTAGAGATAATAGAAAGCAGTACTAGAAAACAATGAAAAAGCTTTCTCAAATATAAAACCTCATTCTATGTTTAATTCTTTTCATATGCTATCTTTCTGATTTCCCTTTATCAAACTGGGTTTTTAAAATTTATTTTCACTTTATTCCTCTGTGTCATCTGAATTTAAATTTCCATCATTTTGTCAGAACATTCATTTTTTTTCTTTTCCAGTAAAGAGGGAAAATAAGTTTCTGATATAAAATTAAGTCAAAACTAGAACTTCAAAATATGGGATATGCAAGTTTGCAACTTCTTTATAAGTTTTCATTTAATTTTCCACATTACTGTAATGACCTCCTACTTAGTCCACACAGTACAAGTACATATGTTAGTTCAAATAAAACACTAGCAAGAGACAAAATTAAGCTAATCTAAGATTTGAATTTGCCAAATGCTTTCTTCTAGTGGTATGAATACAAAGAATATTTTTTGGTATTGAACTTTTGAGGAGATCAACACTTACTGGCAAGTATTCTATGTTCTAATGAACTCATCTGCTTTAAAATTATGTCTTATGCATCTGTTTCCTTCTAACATGTTACAAGAATAATGAAATGAAATTTGTCTTTGCTCAAGTAGATCTTATATTGAGTGACGATACTCTTTTAGTCTTACCTGGACCAATCTCTAAGCAAATCAGTATCTTCATTTACTGTTTTCAACATCAGACTTTGAGAAACATTCACAGTAAATTAAATAGTTTACATTAAAACAGCTCTACAGTTTAAGCTTACTGCAGAGCTGGATTATGTATGTACCTCATACAGGACATTTTTCTAAATTGCCTGTTTGTCTAACTAAAAGCACAAATAGCCTTGCCTTATGAAGTACTGAAGATTTTTAGTACTGTTAGTATTTTTCAACATAAAATTCCAGAAAAGCATTGGGAGAAGAGAGAAGTGAGGTGCTTTCCATTTTACCAATGCCTTCCTATTTTCTTTGGAAATGTCAAATGTTGCAGGTAGTGAGCGCTCAGCTTCTTTTCCTTGCATAGTACCTCCCAACTTTTGGTCATATCCTCTGGTTAAGCCAGCTGACTGGTGCTGAGAACACTGTCTGCTCCCTTGGATGAAAGCAAAAGCCATGGGGTAGGACAGAATCTCCCTGTCATAGGAAATGTGCTATTTATGCCATTCTGTTATAAAACATAAACATTGTTAGATTAATGACTTGGGAATTTTTAGCTGTGATAGTATTATTAGTCACAAAACACCCATTTTGAAGCACCTAGGTAAGCCACATTTATGACTGTTTTCTCATAGTTAGCTTCATTCATTTCTTGCAATTGCTCTCCTCTTTTAAATTTGCATTTTAACAAAAATGCTGAGAATTTGCATAGATATTTCCTCATTACACCCAGTGATTCTACATATATTTCTTGTACTGTTAATATTTATATGCATTTTTCCTTAAATACATATTAGTGTACCTAGTGACAACACTCAACAGCAACAATCCTCCAAAGCTGAACAAACAGGGAAGGAGAGGCCTATTCTTAAAGGGAGGAAATCAACCCCAGTCCTGCACACACTTAAGCACATAGAACTCAATGCTGTGAATACTCGGAGATCAAAAACAAGCATAGTGCACTTAATGTATTCTTCAGTGACTGCAAGGTCAAACTCACATCTCCTTGTATGGGTAGTAACAACATCTAAAAGATAGGAGATGTAATGCACTTTAATACATCATTTCAGCATGCATGGTCATTTCCGAGTACTACCAATACTACAACCGAGGAAAAGATTGATATTTCTATGACAGTTTTATTGCTAGATCAAATACCACAATAATAATCACATTTGCAAACTAGTTGACATCAGAGGAAGGCATCCTGTTCTGGGATGCACCTGTGTTCCTCTATATGACTGTAAACCAAGCTCTGACTAGTGTAAAAAGTGTCTATTCCTAAAAAAACCAAAAACAACAACAAAAAAGAGAAAACAAAAAAACCCAAACAAAAAGCACCAAGTCAAACACAACCGACAACAAACAAAATCTCTATTTTTGATCCTTCTATTTTCACCTGCAAATTACTTCTGTAACACTTCCTATAACAGACGTGTAATAATCACTTTTCCACAGTTCACAGTTTTCTTGTCCCAAGCCGTAAGCCATCCACACAGCCAGCAGCCACTGGAAGACAATTCATAGAGCACAGAGGATTCTCTCTGCTTCTATTATAAGCTTGTACAATTGCATAAAATCTGTGTATTTGAGGGGATATTTAGAAAAAAAAAAATTAAAACTCAATTACTTTTGCTCATATCCTTAGAGGAACAACAAAAGTTCAGAATAGAGACCACACTTTCCCATTCTGTGCAAAAAATAAGAAAGGAAGTAACTGAAGTTTGTCTCTGGGTGATGTGAAGAATCACATGAAACAGAAACATCCAAGAACCAAGCAGGAAGTTGAGCTGACAATGACATCTTGGAAGAGAAGAAAAATGGCAACATGCTGATTTTTGTTCTAGGGAGGTTGAGAGTTGGCTAACTTTTCCTGCACTCAGCAGGATATAATTGCAACATAGCAGAGCAAAATGAACAGCCCACCCACAAGTGACTTCAAGAACATATCATATTATTTGTTTTAGTGTAAGCATTCTTTTACTAGGCAATTCTGTACTTGGATTAAATATATTCAGCTCTTTCAGTCTTGTTTCCTTTTCCCATTGTAGAACTTAAATTAAGACATCAGCTCCTCCTTCAGTGTTTGCCAATATTCAAGGCAGAAATATTGCACTAGAGGCATGCATGATGGAAAAGAGGATTTGTTTGCCAGAAGCATCAATATACTTTTGTAACCTTAAGAACCCAATCATGAAGGAGATAGTAGGCTGTAGTAATGGCATAAACAAATACGTACTTAGCAGACAAACACATCTAAGTGTGTATAATTTTAGATATATATGTACTGTATTTCTTAATTTCTAAATAATCCAAGGATTATTATGAAATCACACCAAAAAATCTCACGCCAGAGTAAAATACACTACAGAGTTTAACAGTGTATGCGTGACTTAAGATTAGACTGATCTAAGAAACTGGGGCTGCAAGAATTCGTGGAAGATGTACTCATAGAACCATAGTATGAAAAAAGCCACATACGTTATCAGAATTGGAAAGAGTTGTGTGCTGGTAGGACATAATACTGTCCTTGATATACTATCAGTGAAAAATAATACTGTAAGGTTGTATTGTTCAAATGACAGAAGTCATCAGAATTCAGAGAAGTGTTGCACAGGGCAGCGGCAGATATGAATCTTTATTTTCCCATTAATCTAAGAAGTATAATTTTAAAGACTGTGTGAAAGGTGCACCTTGGCTGGCTTCCAGACACAGCCGTTCTCTCATTCTGCCACTTCAAAAGCACATGGGGAGAAAATAAGATGGAAAAACTTGTGCTGAGATAAAGGCAATTTAATAAGAAAAGCAAAAGCTGCACATAGAAGCAAAGTAAAAAGAGGAATTTATTCACTACTTCCCATCAGCAGGCAGATGTCAAGCCATTTCCAGGAAAGCAGAGCCTCAGAACACATAATGTGCACATAGTGTACACTTCCTTGGGAAGACAGTGCCATAAGCAAGAATAGACCTGCATCTTCTTGTTGTCCCTCAGCTTTTATTGCTGAGTGTAACATCATATGGTATGGAATATCCTTTTGGTCAGTTTGTGTCAGCTGTGCTGGCTCTTGCCAACCTCTTGCCCACCCCCAGCCTACTGGACTTTGAGTGGAAAGGGGCTGGAAAGAAAGCCTTAACACTGTGCAGTTGCCATAACACTGATGTGTTATCAACACTGTTGTAGCCACAAATGCAAAGCACAGCACTGTTATGGACTGCTATGGGAAAAATTAACTCCTTTACATCCAGGCAGATAATGTTAATCCCATGAGAAAACACAGTGACAGAGAGAAAGCATGATCCAAGGGTTTAAACAAGATAGATATAGTTGGTATAGCATAGCATTGTGCTAATAGTTGCTTCAGATGCATATACATAAATGGGTAAGGTAGTTGTCAAGAAGCAGTCAGCAAAGGTACCCCCCCATATTCTTTCTTTCTATCTCTTCATGAAGAACTTGCTTGGACTGGAAAGAATGTATGAGATAAAGAGCTCTCTCACTGCTTCTCCTTTTTCACTCTTTCCTTCTTTCCTTTTTTCCTCTTCCTTTTTTCCTTTTTTTTGGCTGTGACAGCATTAATCAAGGTGATCAAAATGAAAATGATCCTTTTTCAGAAAATTGTCCTATGCAAAGCTACAGAAAAACATTTAGCACATATTCATTTTTTCTAGATGTACCTGCAGCCTGAAGAAATATAGTGAAGATCAAAAGATACCAGCAACAAAGATGTCCAAACGGAACATGCTCCAAAAGTTAAAGTTGTAGCTTGCATATCCAGATTTTTCACCCTCTTGCTTTTGAAGAAAGCTGCCTTCAAGCTTAATCCTTGTGTATCAAATGGAACAAACTTAGCAAAAAATGTTTTAGAGAGACTTTTCAAACTAGAAGTTGTTATAAGTGGCTTGTTTCGAGGTCTGATTGAAAGGTTTTTCTAAGCCAAGCTTATCTCAGGCTTCAGGTGAATACGGAAAGGTTCACTACACTGGTGTTTCTCCTTGAGAAAATGGATATAACTGTCTCCTCCCCCATCTTCAGTGGTCCTATCTTGTGATATGGGGACTGTGAGTGAGTCTGGGACATTCTTGCACCTCTGCATCTCAAGAGTGGTTTTGGTCTTTGATGATTAGATTATTTGGGAGATAAATAGAAGAAATCCAGCTCACCCACTACTTTCAGCACCAGCAGAGGGACATCTGCAAAGTTAGTTACTCAACTTTTTCTTATTGATTCCCAGGACCATTCCTACATCTTCTCTGTTCTTGTAGAAGCTTTTTTCTCCCCATTTCAGAGTTTCTTTCCCACATCTGTGCAAGCAATTGCTTAAAAATCAGTTCTTTAGGAGTCGCTTTTCAATAGTTCCCCAGAGTCTGGATCTCAACTCCTCCTCTGGAAGCAGACACCTAAAATTCAGCTGGTTCATTGCCAGATCCTGAGTTCCAGCCTTTTCCAGAGGATGTCCTCCAGATTAGGCTCTGGAGATGCCAAATTTCCCTGCTTACCTAAGGAACTGCATAAATGAGCCTTTCCTGTCCCCTACTACTGTGTCCCTCTTATATTCATCAGAGATGAGATAGGATAACTAAATAGGGCTGTCCCTTGTTCTGGTTATGACAAGTGATTCTACCCCATTACAAGATATTTCCAGGTCTATCTTCTCCCAGAGGAATGGAGGAAATTATCCTCCAATCCCTGTTTTTCCAGGAGTCCAGCTGTCATCGCCAGCTATATCCAAACCAATAATAGTGCATTCTTCCAGCTGCGCCTCAAACTTGAGAGGACTTCCCATTAATATCTGCATAGTTAGCTTATTATTTCCTTTAAAAATTCATCTATTATCCTATCCAGGAGATAGATTTTAAAAAAAACAAACCAGCAAACCACAATAACAACAGACAACCCCCGCCCCCCCACATAAAAATCCTAACCAGACAAAACCAAAAACAAAACAATGAATAACAAGGTAACTTAAGCACTGTTTTGGCTACGACAGTCTGCCTTATCTCACCACTATAACCTTAATGCCTTCTTTTATTTTCTATTAGTTCTTGTTTCTTTTACTTTACAAATAATTTGAGATGAATCTGCATCTTTGTTCTTGAGTTCCTGTAGTACACAGTATAATTGCATCTCAGCCCACACAAAGGATTTGCAGGGGAAACAGAATACAGCAGTCTTATGGAATATTTTGCTAGAAAGGCTTCAAAGGCATCATTACCTTGTTGTGGGAACAAAGCAGGAGTGGAGGAAGAGCTGCAGTGGAAGGTCCTGCACTTTGCCCTGGCTGCCAAAAATGTTCATAGACAGTTTATGAAAAAGGTACTGAGGTCACAGTCTAGTTTAAAAAAAAAAAAAAAAAATCAAGCAGAATGCTGGTCAAGTTATACTCTAAAACCTCTGACTCTATTGCTTATTACACTGTTTATGTACTCTCCTCAGAAATTATAAAGCAACAGTGTCAATAAAGTGAAATCAAGTAAGTCTAAAACCTCTCCCATTTCTCAATTAATTTGGTTGTGTGCTTCAGCTTTCAAAAGTGTATTAATTTCTAATTCTAGTAATAGTTTGTCATTTATCATTTTTTAACAAATACACTGCTGTGTTACTCTTGATTTTGTCTAACTTAAGTCTGCATAATTCAGAGTCTTTATTTCCCACCTACAGTTTCCCTAAGATATACATTCTCTAATGATTCCAGCCCTCCAAGCATGGCAAATGTTGGTGTTTTCTGTGTTTGCAAAGCAAGGGGGAAGAAAGCTGACCAGCATGGCATAAACTGGAAGAATTCAAAGCATCATATTAGCTAATGTGCAAACATGTAAGGATTGCTGGTGAATGGACTGGCAGAATGGACTGGAGAGAGTGAAGCTGCCTGGGCTGACAAAATCCGTCTCTCTTTTTTATGTTTTATCTTATATAAGAGGAAAAGCGAACAGGGAATTATTGAATAGAAATTGGAGTGAATGAAGCAATTGTAACATTTCATAAACATGAACTGCATTTATCCTTGTATGCAATTAGAGTCCAAGATTTTTTTTTTCCCCTGGAAAGGTGGCAGTAACATGACCCTAAGAATTAAGCCGGTTTTGTGCTAATCTGCTGAGAGTTTTAGTGATAGGTCCAAATTACTTATAGCTTTAAACACTAGAATTGTGTATATTATTCAGTAAAAAAAAAATATAAGAATGAGTTTGCCTATTTTTAAATCTACAAAGCTTCCATACCAGTTTCAAATGTTGAACATCATGCTAGGATTTTTTTCTCTTGAATAAGAAAAAATATTCAAATCTAAAACTGAACACTTCACACACTACACATTTCATATCAAGAGGCAGGCTGGGGATCAGTCCATATTTTGAATGATTTAGTTCCTGTAATGGAGATATTTGCTAATGAATAAATGCTATTCTGGATCGCTTATCTTCTAGTATCTCATATAATCACTTAGGGTCAAAATGAATTGGTATTAAATGCTACCACATCACAAAGCCCAAAATTTTTTTGTTTGTTTTCCCCTGAAAACTTGATTTGGGGCAATGTTGAGGTAATAAGCTGCAGAATAATCTACCAGCTCATTTTAATGAATCACTTTTTCCTGAATTATACTGTAGTCACCAATTTTCATCCCTCTGCAAAACTGAAATCTTTAGATCTCTTAACAGGTTCAGATAGTGATAACCAAAGTCTGACCACAAGCCAGATAAGATCATCACTATCAAACACAGAATTTCTCTCTAATATTGTTCAACCAGGAAGCTGAAAGGGAAGCAGCGTCCAGAAACAAGGCTACAGTATTATTTCTGTATATGTTATTAATATTGGAATTCTAAGATAAATTATTGGGAAAGAAAACAGAAGGAGTATGCAAAAAGATACACAATAACTAGGAAATTCAGAGAAAACGTCATACTATAACAGAATTAAAGGTTCAATTTATGAAAAAGCTTAAAACAAGGTGCAAGTAATCAATATTGGTTATATTGGCAATAATGGTTACCATGTTCTAAAAAACTTTACAAAACATTGTTGCAAGGAGTGAAAAAGTCCTTAATCCAGGATATACAGTTATAACAAGAATGAAAAATTAGAGTTTGAAAGTAAAACACAAATCAGAAAAGTTATTATTATTTTTATTTTTAAGATGACTAGTCACTAGTGAAAGAAATGGCTGTTTTCAAAGACTCGTTTTTTTAGAGAAAATAATGCATAAAAACAAATTTTTAGGCTCAGTACAGGAGTAAAAATGCAAAATACAGCATGTAATTTACATGATTTCATGATTCCTGGCTTTAGGATATAAGAAGATGTAAGGATAGCCAATGACTAAATGTTCATGGAATATTTTCAACAGAAAAGTGTCTCTATGGAGGGTCTTAAGTAAATGACTCTTCAGGGCCAGGTGTCAGAGATCTGTATTACAAGGCAAAGAGATCTCAAGTGTTCTAATGCAACGAGCTTTCAGCTCTGGATCATTGCCTTGTAACATCCCAATATACTTTAAAAGAAGGTTGTTCATAGATTGCTATATGTTACATTCAACGGTGCATTTAGATTTTTAACCCAAATTTAAATAATTATTTTCAGTATGATAGAGATCTCAGGTCTATTCTAAAGCCAGGTGGAATTGTTCTTATGCTAACCAAGATTTTGCAGAAGGATCAATACCTTTTGCAAAGTAATTTTCAAATCACTCATCAGGCGATAACCTAATGTTGTATAAACAAAACACAAATTTCAATTATAAAAAAAAGTAATCTATGGATAGTCATTTTAGATGACCTGCAAGACTGATAGCTGTGCAAGCAATGCAGCCAGTCTTTGTTCGTGGCAGTGCAGATTTTACAGATACCAAACGTAATAATACAGTCTTAGGTACACACTAATCAATGTCTTTTACATTGGGATTCTAGTGTTTCACATTAGCTTTTTCATATCAACACATGGTCATCTACTTTAAGAAGACTTTTTCCAGAATCTTTTATCCTGTTGTCTCTGTCAATGGCTTTTGCATTCAAGGCAGAAGCTACTACCTTACCTGAGGGTGACTGCCTTTACCCAACAGCATTATGCACAGGGTTTTGTGCCGTGGGAGCATACACTATTGCAACTATACATTTTTCTCTATTGCCTGGTGTGTCAGAGCTCTTATGTTGCATTCTGGGGGAAAAGGAGGTGCAAACAGGATTACCCCACAGAACACCATTGCTCGCAAAGGTCTCTTCCAATAGTGGGGCTATATCTGTTTATCGCACTCTCACTTCAATATAGCAAATAAGTATTAGGCCTTATAAATACACTACACCTGCTTGCAGACTACCAGCTATCCCAGTGCCTCAGGCTTCTTTGCCCACTTTTCCCTAAATATTGACTCCTTTGAGCTCTGATCTCATTTGGATTATGAGATCTGTTTTCTTCTTCAGTATTTTGCCCCTCACAGCTGAGCCAGTTTTTATTTGCTTTCTTGATGCCACCTAGTTTAACACTATGTTTTCCAAACCTGTTATAAATCCTGCCATAGGTATGGAAAGAAACAGAAGTTGTTAAAAACTCCCTCTCTTTACAGCTCTCCCTCTTCACCCTGCCAGATCCCTTTTTTTTAATGACTAAAGTTATATTACTGCTTCCAGCTGAGTTTCCAAGCTGCCCTCTCTGACATTGAGCTGATATCTATGGCCTTAGATCCCTGAAATCAGTATTTCTGCTTTTCAAATCTCTAAGTTTTTTCAGATACCATCTACTTCAGATCTGTCTGTGGGTAATGGAGATTACTCATTAGTCATCTGCTTTAAGTAGACATCCTGAATAGATATTTTGTTTCTCTCACTAAAACTGTGATGTTAGGATAGCTACAAGACTAGCCACATTTCAATCTCTATAATTTTGATGAAATAGTTTAGAAAAAATAAAAACAATATTTATTTTTATTCATTTTAACATGTTACAAAATATCAAATGGTTTCAGTAAACTGAGAACTGTTGGGTAGTCAATAACAAAAGCAGCAAAAATCAGTTTAAACAATAATTTCTTTTCAGTTTCCAGTTTATAAGTAAACATGGCT
>JAVSBS010011805.1:0-10605 GCA_033124195.1 Coracias cyanogaster | reverse complement strand
CTCTCCCCATAGGTACCCACTTTTTTAAGTGAAGAAAGTAGGATATTGGGAGGGGAACAAGAAGAATTTTGGAGCTTCAGAGGGCTTCCCTTAGGATTATTTGTAAGCTGTCTGAGAAGGCAAAGCAGGGCTCTGGAAAGGATTTTGTCCGTTGTTCCTCGCAATGCAGACTGAGCTGGTTGAACACTTTTAAACTCTAAGCCAGTTCCTTTGGTGATCATCTGTTAGTGCTCTAACAGAGCCCTGTTACTTCAGAACAATAGATAAAAAATAGTTTATGGTTATTTTCAAATGTTGAAATGTATCTACTTTGAAGCCTGCTTCTGGAAATGGTTATATCTTAACTGCAGTCCACTTCCCAGTTGAAAACTCCATGTATCAGTGGAAGAGTGAGGATTTGGCTTCTCTGTAGGTGCCCCTTTCAGGCTTTGTGGTTTCTCTGTTTACTGATCATCCAGGCAGGAATTAAAGGAATTAAACCTTAAGCAACACTTAGATAAAGGTGTGTGTAGTTAGTGAAGTTAGGCTCTTGAATTTCATGTTCACCAAGTGGGTGGGGTAGAATCTTTTCACTTCCAGAAGTGATGAGCATAGCACAGGCATGTGAGGTTGAAGTTGCCTCCCGTCATTCATGTGTAGAGGTGTGAAGACTGCTGACAGGTAAAGGAACACGGAACTGGAACATTTTCCACTGTCCAAGCATGCAGCCCCTTTCATAATAATCCCTTTCGTAACCAGATCATGGTCCATGTGACAGCAGTGATGTATTTTGCCCTTTGCCACCATTATAGCACTGTTCCAGCATCTCACTTTTCTAAATTATTAGAAAGCTTTTCCTAATTCCCAGTCAACATTTATTCACTGCCATTTTATAACAATTTGTTCTTGAATCCTTTTGCTTAAATTATTCTTCTCTTTTTCCCTGATGTTTTCCCAGCAAATCACTGTTTTGTTAGTAGCCATATTCCTTCTCAACCTTTGTTTTTCTAGACTCAACAAGTGTGGCTATTTCACAGAGGCAGACACAAGTTCCTCTGTGTTTTGCTTCAGGCTGACTGTAACAGGCTAGCACATATGTGGATCTGCTGTTCATAGAGAACAAGGTTGGAAGGAACATTGAGAAGTTCCTCAGGCCATCCTCTAGCCAAAGCCACCAGCCATGCTGACACCCAGATGTCTTGCATCTCAGCCATGCTCAACTCAGCACACAGTGCTCTTGCAGCATGGTCTGCTAAAGAGAGGGCCAAAGCCACCCGATTTGTTGTCAGTTAAGGATTTTGGTTTTCTGTCCTGATTTTCTGTTCCAGCAGTATCTGCTGATCATGGACCTTGTTCCATAGCCCAAGATTTCCTTCTGCACAACAATTTCCATTTCAGGTTGATTTCTTACTTGGACCGAGGCTGAGTCTATGGCTCTGTTTTCTGTGCAAGCTAACTTTGACAGTTCCTCTCAAGGCGGATTATCCATGTGCTCAGGCATCCATCCAGCCTCTGCAGGGACTGGATATCCTTGTGAACGGAACAGTTGTGCAAGTCTTGCAGCTGGCACTAATGTGGCAATCCACCTCCATGCCAAAAGCAAGGAAAGTCTCCTGGAAAAGTGCCAGCTGGCTGTTCACATTTCCTGTTGGCACAAACTTCCCATGTTGCTAGAGGCCAGCAAAGCAAAGGAGCAAAAACCTCTGCTTAGGTCATCTTACACAAGACTAGAAAGGTGAACTAGACAGTACAGCACAGCCTAGGGAGCATGCATATGCCTTAAGAAAGGAATCTACAAGTGAGCAGTGAGCTATACTTGGACTGCTGAGGAGAAGAGGAGGTTAGATCTGGCTGAGAATTTGGTGATGCTTGTTCAGTTCAGATGGCCAAGGTCAGAGAGATCTGGAACGCCAGAGACTGAGTGGCGATCTGCAGGGGAAAACTCCCTTGGAAGGTTACAGCTTCATTGGAAAATTTTCCCCTGTGGATTGTCACTGTTCTCAGAAACACCTACAGATGTTCTTGTTTATGTACATTCCGTCTTTCTTACTGCGCTACAGTGCAGTACTAAAGCTGTGTTCTTCTCTGGCAAAGTCAGGTTGTGCCAGTGTTACCAGCTAGTGTAAGAGCAGTGCAGCTGTCATCACTGTTCCTATTTCTGAAAGTGTTTAGGAGACAATAACTTGATCTTACAACTTGTGCTTCGAAAATCCTCTCTGCTCAGAGCGTATGTTACTGATTTCCTTTTTTTAATGTTTTTTGCAAAGTGTATTTTACGCTACTTTTCTTTCCCAAGTGCTTCAAAGTGGTACTTAAAGGAGAAGGCACTGGTGTCAGCAGTGATGGAGATGAAAGATGTGCTTCTTTAGAAACCTCTTAGTAAAGATCACTTTCTGGAGAAAAGTCAGGGTAAGACATCACTGTACTCTGAGGACTCACAGCCTCAGTGGTAGGCTACAGAGCAGGAAAAATAACCTTTCGGTTCAGAAGATTCAGCTTTGAGAGACAGAAGACAGTAGAATTAATGGCAAATAAAAATAAGAGGTAAAATTCTTTACTAATTAAGCATTTCAAAATAAATCCCTTTTTTAAGGCCTTTAATCTGAAAGATGTGCAGATGGTATTTCTTGTAAGCAGGGCCATTGCAGACTCATTCACTGAAGTAATTGATGAAACAAAGGTCACTATTGAGGGATTACAGAACAAAAAGAGAGATCTGTCTTGGGTGAAATGTCATTTATGTGTTTCACTGAATTTATTAGGTTTTTACAGGGCTGGGAGAGGGAGATTACAACGGTGTCTCTTGAGTCTGATGAGATTATATGGGACCATACTCTAAATAGTTTATTACTCCCTGAACCATTTTAAGCACGTGTTCTGAGTCTTGCAGGAATGGAACAGGCAGATAATTTGAAAACCTTCATCAGACAAAATGCAGTAGCTGTTAAACAGATCCTGACCAAGAACCGCACGTTTTCTAGTAACAGAGATTTGGGTAACTGGCTAAGAGTTGGGATTTATTTCCCCTTCTTGATTTGACTTCACTGCACTTACAGCCTCACAGAAGCGGCTGTTAGAGTGTCAAGGAAGGCTGTTTTGTTTTATATGAGATAGGTAGCAGTCTGAACAACCTTCCCAGCAGACATTGCCTTCTCTCTAGAGAAAAGTCCTGATCATGTTGGAGTCAGCTGTGCTGTCTCTCTGTGGTCCCTCACATCTTACAATTCGGTAGCTGCTGTCTTCTACTACTTGGTGAAGCAGTTCCAGGTGTCTCATTCTGTGGTGCTATTTTTGCAGTCGTTCACAGCCCACATTACTTGAGCAAACAATGGTCATGGACCATAGAGAACAGCCTGTTTCTAATCGTTCCTTCTTCTGCCCAGCAAAACCTTCACTGAGCTGAAGTCCTCCACAGTGCTGCTCTATATCTTGCTGCTTCCCATCGCTCTCGCTTTTCCGGGAAAATTGTTGAAGCATCCATGTAAAGGCTTTAATTCATTACATGTAGATGTGGCGCCTGGGGACAGTTCAGTGGTGGACTTGGCAGTGTTAGGTTTACGGTTGGATTCAGTGACCTTAAATGTCTTTTCCAACCAAAATGGCTCTATGATTCCTCCTCGTGCTTCTAGCAGGAGGATCCCAATCACTATCCATAGATATTTTCCTAAGGTTGTCATTTCCAGGGGACATAAGAGGGAAATGTTTTTTCTTGCTACTTACCGCCAGTTCCTTAATTTACTATAAATACCATTTGGACATCATTATGGCTAAGGACTTTTAAGTGGAAAGTTTCTCTTCTGGAAGGGAAGGGCAGGTAACATTGCTGTGTATTTGAAGAGATGGGTCTATTTCTAGGAAAGGAGAAAAATTAAGTCTTCTGGATCCTGAAAATTCCAAGGTGGTAGAAATCAGGAAAACAAAACAAAAACAACAGTTTAAAAAAAAATCAGGGAAGGTATGAAGAAGGAAGTGCTGTGATCCCATCTGACTGCACGTTCTGAGCAGTGAGGACTTCATCTCATTGTAAATCACCATAATTAGTAATGTTCCATGGTAATGTGCAGTACGGGACTTCTTATTTGTGTATATGTGTGATATGCACAGATAGTTGCTTTTAGTTGTGTTTGTGCCATGTTTCTTTAAACTCCTTGCTTTCAGCATTGTAGAATATAATGAGAGATAACTGGAAATGTTTATAGCCTTTTATGCCCAAAGCAACTGAGACTCCCCTATGACTAAGATGAGTTTGTTAATTGTCAGTTTGCTTTAACGTAATGATTCAGAAACTTAACTTGTTGTTGAAGTGTTTATTCTGCAGTTGTTATTCCATTACTCGTTACTGGTTTTTTTAATTCATAAGAAGCTATTTAAGGTAAAAATGTATGTGTGTTACATTTTAAATACCAATGTACATATGTATAGACTTATAGATATGTATTTTATTCATAGGGAAATAGATAAGCAATGTACAACAATGATATTAATAAGGCCATCACATAATAACACTGAAGTAGGCAGCCAGGCAGCCCTCCCCATTTTGTGTGCAGGTGGTCACATGCACAGCCAGGACAATCCCCGATTTTCCTCACCACTCAAAGAGATCTGAGTGAGTGCATTACAGGATTCCTTTTGTGGGTGTTTGACATTGGGCTTTGCTGGTATAAAGGGTAGGCTGTAATGCCTTTTGCTAAATTGGTTTGAAAGCAACTGATGTGTTTGTAGATAGAGCCCTGGTACATTCTGGTAGTTGACACACGGGTGGCCAGGGCAATAAATGAATGCGATCCTAAAGAAGACTTGATCTGAGCCATGCCATAGACCGGAAAAGCAGATAAACAACTTTTCCACGTTGTTTTATGTCTTCAGTGCAAAAGCATCTTGGCACTTGGGGCAGACTTTAACGAGAGCCAGAGGAAACGAGAGCACCTTGGTTCTCCATCATTGCACAGAGTGTGGCCATGCGCTTTTGCAGGCGGGAGGGGTGACCCCCACATGCAGAGCCTTGTCCAGGCCAAACAGTAGTTCTGTTTTCCTCATTTCTCTGCTTAGAATTGGATTCTAAGTGAAATATGCTGAAAGCGCAATACCAGAAATACAGATAAGTGGGTTGTTTCTGACTGCGTCTGACTGTTCCATGCCTGAACAAAAGCCTGTATCTATATGGGCTGGCAGGTTTGGTGGCATTTAGAGTATAAATTATGCATGATTTAAATTAAGTGTATTTTAGTAGCAGATAGCTGAAAAGCCTTGCAATGTACTCCTAACTCAGTGGCATTGCCTTGAGCTACTCTGAGGCCTGTTTTTTAAACCCAGACATTAGCACACAGCACACCTCTGAGTGCAGGCATTTAAAGATCAACAAGGGCCAAAAAAGCTTTTAAGATCCAATGAAACCAGGAAAACAACCATGTTGCCTTTCTGTGTCAGGTTAGATTGCCTTCTTATGAGTGCAGCTATTTCAGGTACAGAGTGCTTAGTGGTTTGGGTCTTGTTGTGTGGAGAAAGCATTCCCCAGAAAACATCTGTTTCTTTCACCTGCAAACCGCAATGTGCTGTGAAAAGGCAGGGCTGTAGCCACAGAGACCCAAGGGGGCGAAGGAAATCTGGCTCCAAGGGATGAGCATGGTTTTCTGAAACATGGTATCAAAAAGAGCACTTAAAAGGAGACAATGCTTTTAGAGCACGCGATCCACCACAAACTGGGGAGGTCAGGTTGCCTGTAAGCTTGAAATTCTTCCTGGATTGCTGATACTGGTTTCATAGCAGCAATATTTGTGTTCTGCTCAGAACTGCAACAAGAGGACTTCGTTATTTTCTTTTTCAGCGACTGTAAAATGTTCCGCTTTTCTGTACAATAACAGGGAATCCCACTGTGATCTGCAGCATCTAAAATCAGCAGTATATGCAGTATAGCTGCTGCTTTCCCTTTTGTGGTCGTGTCTTTGTTTTTATCTTACCATTATTGAAGTTCAGGTGTGGCTCCTGTGTACGTACTACAAGTGTAGAACTACACCCTTGACTTGTAAAAATCTTGAAAGTATACTTTAAGCCAGCAGATAATGCCATGTTAGTAATATTGTATGTATTGCATATGTACATATGAAATGCAACAAAATAACTCTGTTGATTCTGAATGAAAAAAAGAGACAACATTATTTTGAAAGTAGGGATTTACACATTAAAACTATGTGGATTTACAGTTGCTAGAGAGCTGGTTTGTCTGGCTCTCGTTTTTGTTTGGTGGGAGCATTGCTTATGCTGAGCTGGAGAGAGGCATTTCCACTTATTTTGGTAAACTTGTTGTGTGGCTTTTATTGGCCATGTCATCCGAGGTAGAACAGAACAAGTTCTAGCCATTCTTCTGGAAATATACCGGATATAGTTTCCTCTTTTTTTCACTCAACTGTGTTTCACAGGAACAAAGTATAAACACTGAAAGGAAAGAGAGAGGGCAGAAACACAGAGAAGCTGCTCAGGAGCAGTGAGCTGTTCAGCACTGCTGTTCAGCACAGCAACAGCGTGTAGGTCTCAGGAGGGGACTGCAAATGAAAATGTGAAGCAGGGTTGGGCCACATGAAAAAGAATATCAAAAGCAAATAGAAGCATCCCTATGGGAGAAATACAGCTTGCCCTCCCAGTGCACCTACCTGGAGAAGTCCTTGGCAGAATAAGGGGATGGCTGCAGAGAGAGGCTAATCATAACACAAGTGAGAAGGCAGCTCAGGTCACAGGTGGTATGCAGAGCCACCCTTTCTGAAAAGTAACTGTGTGGAAGGAGGTCACTCGGTGGTGTAACTGTGCAGTAGAGGTAGGTCTGGCTATGCTGATGTCCTCGGTTCAGCCTGTCAGGCTGAACACAAGCTTTATCCCTGTGCCATGTGTGGGAAGGGAGGGTCCTGCTGACCAGGAAAAGACCAATGTTACACTTGTCTTTGCAAGCAGCAAGGAGAGGGGCCTGGGGAAGTGGTCAGCCCCTCAGCAGTCTCTGGAAAGATCCCAGAGCACGCTTTCTTTGAACCCCAGAATGCCTTAATCCCGGGCTGGTACCATAAAGAACTGCAACAAATGATAATCCCTGTTTTGGCTGTAACAAGGAGATGGATATGTTGCCAAATCACACCTGGTCTTCTGGCCTAAAAATACACAAAAGGTGGTGCTCTGGGCATACAGGGCAGAAAAGAGCCTTTCACAGGGTGGAACTTCAATGATTACATCGAATAAATGGTCTCCTAATGGCTGCCTTTTTGTCCTTTCAGAGGATGACATGAATAATTACATCAGTCAATACTACAATGAGCCTAGCAGTGGTAAGTTTTGCTTGAAAATGTAAATCGTAATTGCATGTTTTGCATTGCACTGCATGCTGTATACCAGGTGAGACTGAACAGTGATGTAGATCCACCCTGGAAAAGAAACCCACCATGGCATCTCTTGCTTCACTCCATGGAAGTTTGTACCAAAAGAGTAGTTTGCTGAAGGGCCCCAGGTTGGCTCCTACTGAAGGCACTAATAACAGTTTGGTAATCTGGGAGAGGTTAATTGCCCCAACCTGAGCTGTCCAATCTGTAGAGCTATTCACATAGACCTGAGACTGAACAGCGCAGACAAAAGAAATGAAAAGGAGTGGGGAAGTATCTTAGCCCAGCACCATGCTGGGAACCTTTCAGAGAGGGTAGACAGGATGGTAGGAAACCTCAGTGGCAGGCACAGTCTGCGACCTGAGGTCAGCCTTCAAATGGATGTCCTCAGCAGGCATCCCGCTGGCACAGAGGGCTCTCTGCATGTGGCGGGGGCTCAGCAGGCCCTGCTCCGTGGGTCAGCCTGAGCCGGGGCCTCACAGGGCTCCAAGGGGGCTGCACAGGTGCGCTTAGGAATGGCATGGTAAACGAGGCTGGGCAGGGGGGTACACACACCCCCCCTTATGTATATAACACTTCTTATAGATATTAAAAAAATGTGTGTGAAAGTATAATAGATATATCCCCATATATATATGGAAATATATATATATATAAAAGCTCTCTGTGTCTGCACATACATGTAAATACAATAGGAGATATGCACATATGTATGTGTACATGTATAAATATAATGTACTAATGTGTATGTCCCATCCTTATATATAGTATGCATACACACAGTTAAATATAGACATATATAAAGATGCATATATCCATGTAAGGATGTTTCTGTGTGTGTATATACATACATATGATATATAAAAAATGTGTGTATATATGTGTATGCATATAAATCCATAATGTATATATAGGTACATCTGACATTTATACCCACAAACCTAGATATACATACTAATGTATAAAAAGACATTAGTAAAGATGTATGTTTGTACAGATACGTGTATAATGTATCATATATGTATGTCCAAACATACATATATGATATGTGTATAATGTATCATATATGTACGTCCAAACATACATACGTCTCCATATATATGAGAAGATCTATATGCATATAAAGGTATGTGTGTGACTGTGTATTACATATATATAAATAGGTATGTATGTCTTTATATACATGTAAAGATGTATGGGAGAGGCTGTGTCTGTGTATACACAGATATTTTATCGGAAGACATATGTTAAATATACAAAGATATATATAAAGGGGTGGAGATATGTGTGAGAGAAAGGAGATATGGTCTCTGAAAATATGTGTATATTATAGACATTAAAAGTGTATCTATGCATATGTATAATATGTCATATATCCCCATATATATATACACATATGTATACACATAGACACTGGGATATATGCATATATAGAGAAAAGTATATGTAACATAAGAATAAAAGTGTGCGCAAGCGTCTGGCTGTAAATGTGTGTACGTATGTGTGTATATATATATATGTATATCCCTGTAGATATACCCCTACATTGATATACTTGGGGAAATACGTATATGCTTACTAAAACTACTTTGTTTTCACATATATATATAAAAAAAGATATGCATGCGACAGTCTTTGTATAGACATATAGGTTATCTATTAGAAAATACATGAATGTGTATATATACACATACATGTATTATGTGTTATATATAAAGTGTGTACATATATAGGTGTAGTATATTAGAAACATGTATACTTAAATACGCACACACATTCTCTCCATAATAGTGTATATAAAGTTATCTGTATATATTTGTGCGAAAGACTATCTATACGCACATATGTTATATATATATGTCTAAAAACATGTACGTGTGTATTTATATAGATATACAGTATTATTTAGTGTATACTTCTCTATATACATCCCCATTACACACATGGCTATATAGAAAGATGTATGAATGTATACATAGGTGTATGTATGTTTCCCAGGATAGATGAGGAGGAGGAGGAGGAGGAGGAAGAGGAGTGCCTGTGGCCATGCCTACCGCTAAGGCCCCCGGTGCCGGGGAGCAGGGCAGGGCAGGGCAGGGCGGAGCGGCCCCCGGGCGCCGGGCCCCGCGGGCAGGAGCCAGCCCCGGGAGCAGGGCCGTAGGCGAGACCCTCCAGGGACCGCGGCCGTCGGGCGAAGGAAGGGACCGTCCCCGGCGCTTCCCGGCGCGCAGGGAGCGTGAGACCGCGGGGCGGAAGCTGCAGCGGCCCCGGCCGGCTGCGGGGAGCGGCCCGGGAGCCGGCCGGGAACAGGGACACGGGCTCCGGGAGCCGCGGCGCGGCGAAACCGCCCCGCTGGGTACAGCCCTGTTGTGTACACAGTCCCTGTGGGACAGACACTCGGAGCGCGGGGCAGAAAGGTGAGCGGTGCTCATCGCTACACGCGCACCTTCCCCGGGTCTATGTGGACAAAGCTGTATGTAGACAGTATGTGTATATTAAATGAGGGGGGTGGGGGGTGGTGTGTGTGAGAGGCAGACTGTGTATATATGCCTCTGTTATGTATAATATGGATGTGTGTGTGCACATACATATGCAGCTATATGGTATTATTTATAGATGTACATCTCTCATATATGTCCCCATTATACACAAGATCGTCTATATAAAGATCTATCTATACATGTGTGTATAGAGAGCGCTTTACAAATAAAGGTATGTGTGCTCATGCATACGTATGATCTATTATATATGTATATATCCCATAAATACATGTACACATGCAGAAATATATACATATATTTATAAATGTAGGGCTCTTCTGTGTCTTGAATGTAACGATAGATAATTGCGTGTATTTAAAGGGAGGGGACTATGGACTATATTGTGTTCTATACATGCATGTATATAAAAGTCTGTATATATCTAGGTGTAATGTATTATATGTGGGGCTGATATGCACACGTACATATATATTTCCTCTATCTATACGAATAAATCTATATATAACGATGACATGAATATAAAAGAGGGGAGGGGAGGTAGGTGTGTGTTAGAGAAGGACTATGTATATATACCCGTGCATTACATACAAGAACTATGCATGTGTGAACATAGACAGATATATGGTACTAATAAGTAGAATCATAGGATGCACTGGGTTGGAAGGGAGCCCCCTGCAGTCAGCTAGGACGTCTCTTACTAGATCAGGTTGCTCAGAGCCCCATCAAGCCTGGCCTTGAACATCTCCAGGGATGGGGCCTCCACCACC
>JAVSBS010011803.1:0-27434 GCA_033124195.1 Coracias cyanogaster | reverse complement strand
TCCTGCTTGGCAAGGGAGTTGGATTTGATGATCTCCAGAGGTCCCTTCCAACCCCTAACATTCTATGATTCTGTGACTCCATCAGTCATGAAGCTGCCTCTACATGTCAAGCCTCTGTGCTGTGAAGAGATGTTAGCCCACGTCCTGGGAGCAATACAGCTATGCCCATACAGTGCTTTGCCCATAACCATAATTCCAAAGTTTCAGCAGGGCTGTCTAATTCTGGAGCAACAGCATGTTGATGAGGCAATCTCACTTTATGCTTTTGGAACAAGGTTGATCACTGCTTACTCAAGGGCCTTTGCACTGTGTTAACTTGCACCATGCACGTATGTCCTTTGTGCAATGCCCTGTAGTCACATCTGTGTGTTTATATCCGTACGCATTCTTCTTCCTTTCATACCCACTTCCTAATTTCATCTGACTGGATCCCAAGTCTTGTCTATCACTAAAGCTGCCTCTAGGCTATCTAAATATTGCTGCTTGGTTTGGGGTGGGGGATTTTTGGGTTGCATTTTTTGGGGGGTGTATTTTGATCATCTGCATGAAATCCCTCCTCTCTCCTTCTTCACTCAGTGTATGTGGAACTGACAGCTCCAGGGAGGTAAATGAATGCCACTGCATTTCAGAGGAAGAATTATTTCATGCAATTACCCTAAAAGTGCATGAGAGAACAGAGTGAAAGGAATGAGAGAATGAAAGAGAGCATGAGAGAGAATAATCACAACAGTTCGACAGGTTTACCCCATTGTGTTTGAAAATGTATCACTCTGACAAGTTCCCTTTGTGAAAGGTGTAGATAGATAACTAGACATTTGCTCTTCAAGGTCCTTTGGAGTGAAGAGGGTGATGGATAGAAGGAAAAGTCCATTTCATTCAAGTTTCACTCAAGTCCTCTCTGTGATATTTCTTATGAACTGGCCGTGCCCCATTTTCCTCTCAACATCTCACTTAGGCTTTCTGATTTACTCCTCAGTGGTTCCTGGGCAGAGGGATTTGGGTGGACTTCAGGTTATTGGATTATTGTCTTGTGGCTCTTTCTATATAAATTATAATGTTTTTGATTTGAGAAGGGCTGCAGTAACAAAAGGCTCTGTTCTCTGATCCCTCCCCATCTCTTGAGCATGTTGAAAGGCCAAGGAAAAGGAAGCTTTTTGTAGCTTCATTATTCACATCTGAGAAGACATTCAGGAGAAACAATTTCTGTCCTGAATCTGCTGCTCTTTCACCTGTCAAATCTTGACACCCTTTTGATGCCCTCCACACATCAGGGTCACACTGGAGAAGCTGGTGACAACAGCCCATGTCTTCCTGGTGGCCTCATGCACCTATGTTCAATAAAACATGCATAATGCTTTGAGATCCTCAGGTGGAAATTGCTGGCCAAGTGTGGTGGTTTAGTAGAGGCGCAGAGGGGCTTGGTGTCTGCAGGCACCCAAGCCACATGGCTACCATGCGGTTGCTGCCAGTGCCCCCTGCCGTGGACAGAGAAGAGTTTCAAAATGCCTTTTTGAGTTGAGATAAGGAGGGTTTAATACAGTGATACATAAGAAACAGTCACAGTAACAACAGCAATTACAACAGTAAGAGAGAAATCTACAAATAAGTGATACCACACAGACAAAGAGATGCTCCTGAGGGGATCAGTCGCAGACTTCGAGTTGCCACCCCCTCCACCCTGGAACCAGAACTGGCCCCAGGGCATGATGTCAGCATGGTATTGAATAGCCTGGCTGCACCAAATTAACCCTATCCTGGCTGAACCAGGACAGTGTATAAGTATGGTTAAGGGATGTATGACAGGCTTCAGCCCCAGTAACTCCTCTTGCTTGGCTGCTGGCACCCAGTCAGGGTCTCTCTGTCAAAGGCTGGTGGACATGGCTGCTCCTTCCCAGATTGCAGGTTCAGCCAGTAGTGCGGCTGCATGTATAATCCAGACACATACACATATCCACACAAAGGTCTGTGGCAGCCTGTACAGTGTCAAGGTGCTGCCTTCAACAACCCTACACATAACACTACCAGGACTCACATAAAAGTGTAGACAGCCAAGTCCCTTGTCACTTTCCTCCTCTCTGTATGATCAAAATTGAAGTGCACTAGTGAAAACGTACACATCCTCTAGATGCACAATGCACACACAGATCCTTCAAATATCACTATGAGCCCTCAGCCTGTCCAATATCATGCCTGGATCTTGTCTGACCAAGAGACATATGTCTCCTACTCACTGGCTAGAGCAGCTTGATGCTTGCTAGCCAACCAACGTACACACTAACGGAGTTGTCTCAGGTATCCTCACACTCGTGGGTGCCTTGAATATCAGCAAGAGCCCTCTGCCTGTACAATATCCCTGCCCAGATCTTGGGTCTCCTACTTGCCAGCTAGTCCAACTTGAAGTTTGCTAACAAATTATATCATTATAACTCATTTTGAACCAAAAAGGTTTTGGTCTGATAAACCTCTTATAGCAGGTACTCTCACATTCCACATCCCATACTTTAAAACTCAGAAGTGCTACAAGCCTACAACTATAAAGAGCAAGATGAGTCTTAGCAGACCCAGGAGGAAACACTTGTAGAGCTGGTGACTGAAGTGGGTGAGAAAACAAGGCTCAACAGAATAATTCAACTAGATTTAGATCTGTGCAGGATCCACGCCTCATATATGGCCTAACAGACCCTGTAGCAGCTATAGATGAATGCCTTCTACCACATGTCACTGCCTCTTTATATCTGAGATTTTAATGCAAGTCTAGCCGTGGCTTCCCTGTCAAAGCACTACACACCGCTCTGACCCACACAGTATTTAAAGATGGATGAAGGCAGTCTTAGAACCACCAGAACCCTCTAGTGACATAGGTCTCTCTAACTTTTCCCTACATTTCTGACAGTGGTTGGGCTAGCACAGACAGTTTCCTCTGAGTGGACACTAATCACGTTTCACATTCTTTCAACAAAAAAGGCTAGAAGAAAATTTTAAAACTCACCATCATTTCTTTTTGCTTTTGTGCTGAACATTCATTTTATGCTAATGCAGATTTAAAATGAAGTTTTATGTGAGAACATAAAACATTTTGTGAAAGCATAAACAGAAAGATTTTAAATGGCTGGTAAATCAACAAAGGCTGGAAGCTGATTCTGGGAATTGCTCTAATTGTGATTTTGTAATATTGTCCAGAATGCCTGTTAATTTCAAAATCAGCAAAGAGGATGTAGTTTCATGACCTTGTAAACCACATTCCCAGTGATAAAAGACAGATAATATTCATGAGGAACAGCGTTTGCATAGCCAGTTCTGCAATTCACTATATGATGAATTCAATTCAATAATTCACTAGATCTTTCTGGTGCTTGGTATTTGGTCAGATACACCAGAGCAGAATGACCGAGGCCAAAGCCCCTTGAAAGATGGTGACCAAACAGAGGATGGGCTGAGCCCTGAGCACCCAGGAGAAATTCTAGCAGAGTTCATGGAATGCTGTTTTCTGCAAAGAAGAGTTCCAGTATGACTCAATTTGTGTGATCAAGTAATGACATTGATCATCAGCACCTGTCGTGCTGATTCAGACATTTTATGCTGCCAAAAGTTGCCTGATCACACAGTACAACACTGAACTCAGCAACAGCCCCTCAAAAGGCTTCTTTCAAACAGTCCTGCCATAAGTTCCTGTGGGCCCAGCTCCTCTACTGCCCACTGTGGTGCCAGCATCACCTGCTGGACACAACAGGCAGAGATGGCTCCCTCAGTGGCCCTTCACATGGAAGGACACCACTGAGAGAGCTCAGCAAGATGCAGCCAGCCCCTACAGAAGCCACACCCAACAGGAGGCTCTTCTGACTTATCAGCTCCTGGTTAATGTAGCCCTGGCCTTGCCCACCACCCCAGCCATGACCACCTGGGTGAGGGCAGAGCCACAGAGGCACAGGTGGGCCAGGTTCTGCCTCTGGAACATGAAGCCAGTGAGGAAACCAAAACATTCTGCTAGGTTGTGACTCATCCACAGGTCAACTCTAACTTGGGGCCCACAACTCGGGCCCCAGCACTTCAGATATGCATAAAGATTTGTTTCAAAGTCTCCTTAATAACATTTTAAACTGAGACTATATTATGAAATAATATTAAAATAGGAACTTAGCAGGTAATATTAGAGGCTGTCGACAAGTGTATGAAGTAAAAACCAAGGAGACTATGTGGTTCATAAAATAATTGATTTGTCATTTACAACTCCACCCAAATCTGGCCAAAAAAGCTTTAATAAAATGTATCATGTCTGTGTTTGCCTCATTTCCTCACACATGCTGAAAATAGTAGAATGGTACAAACATTTTGATCTTTAGCAACGGTCTTTTCTAAACTTGATACTTGTCTTAAGCCAGTCCTAATTACATTTGTTCATTTGTTCATGTGTTCATGTGTTGTTAGTACTGCAATAGCTTTAGTCTCTTCAGTAAAATATACTCTGAATCCATTCCCATTCATTTATCTTTCCTTAAAGATCAGTTGACAAATTGCCTCCTTCTGTAACTTCAGAATAACACTTAATCCTGGGTTTTCTTTTCATATGTGCTTATTTAGAAATCTACTAGTCCCAGCAACATGATCAAGTCTTCAGGAAGACATCTAGTTTTGCAGGTATCTAGCAGTCCAGTGTGCATGTGTAAGCTCTATTCTGCTTACTAGAAGTCTGCTGCTTTCAGCAACTTTATGAAGCTTCCCAGATAATGGTATGAAAATAAACAATATTCCCCACCTATGATCAGCACAAGTGACACTATGGAATTCTCTGTACCTCTGGTCTTGAGTTCTTCTCCAGGGTCTCATGAAATAATCACTTTCTGTACTGCAGTTGGGAGCAAATATCAGTGCTTTCATTCCCATGATTGAGGAGGAAGTCACAATACAGCTCCCACTTTCAACCAATTCCACTGGTTCCCCGTTCATAGCACAATCAATTTAAAAGTGCTTTTCATTTCCAGAATCCTTGCATGGCTTACCCCAAGATCTCCCATGAATCTCATCACCTGTTACACTGCATTTAGAGCATCATTTTTGAACAGTCTGACATAATTGATCTATAATAGATCTCTCTCTAATAGTTCTGGGCCTATGAGGCAGATATCAATTAACAGTATCATTTAGCATTCTCATTTTAAAATATACCTTTTCTCTTTTCTCCACTTGATTTGTTTTCCCTGCCACTAGACTTATGACTGACTTCTTTATACTGGAAGATTTTCTGTTAGCATGCTATTCATGACCTACTTTGTATCGTATTCTTGCATTTTATAAATAATTTGGTCAACATCTTAAGTAATCCAGCCTTAAATCAGAATTTTAGATTGATACACAACACGGTCTTTAGTTACTTCACTAGAATTGGGGTTCTGACTCAGGGATGGAAGGAAAATAAAAGTCAAGTTTTCAAAATAAAAGCCCTTAGTTCCTGATGTTTCCCTTGTAGTTATTTTCCACATTAAAAACTACAGCTACAGTGATGTCTTAACTGTAAGGTTTTCCAGGTTCATTTTTGATCAATTATTACTACAGAATTACAGATACAGTATTGGGTTTTACTTAGGTGGAAATGAAGAGGGAGAAATGCAATTCCTTGTTACTAAAACCCAAACTCAGATGTTTGCTCAGGAACAACAAAAAAGGTGTATGGATGAAACAGAAAATTTCTTAAGAAATAAATTGAGGAAAAACTCTGGAGAACTGCCTTTCTAAACATATCTTTTGAATCTTGTTTTATGTACATCGCATACATTTTTAATAAGCATTTCTTAACATTACTACACTAGCATATATTTTAATTGTCTACATTAATCGTCTTCATCAAAGTAACCTCATCACTTAAAATTCTCATGGTTCTACTATTGTTACATCCCAGCTTTGTACTTCATTACACAAAAATAATTCTAACACATACAGCAAATGTGAACTAAGCAAAACTATCCTGCCTTTATTTTCCTTTCTAATGGCCACACATGGTTGTTACAATCCTCCTGGTAACAGAGTAACTGCTATATATAAGTATACCTGCAATGTAATGCACTTAAACCCAGCAAACTTCTAAAGCCTAATTTTCCCTTGCCTGTCTTTCTGTAAAATTAAACCATCTCCACAGGGACATAGAACCATAGAATGTTTTGGGTTGGAAAGGACCTTTAAAGGTCATCTGGTCCAACTTCCCTGCAGGGAGCAGGATCAGGTTGCTCAGAGCCTCCTCCAGCCTGACCTTGAACGTTTCCAGGCATGGGGCATCTACCACTTCTCTGGGCAGTCTCTTTCAGTGTTTCACCACCCTCATTGTGAAAAATTTCTTCCTTATATCTAGTCTAAATCTATCCTTTTTTAGTTTAAAACCATTTACCCTTGTCCTGTCACAACAGGCCTTGCTAAAAAGACTCCCCGTCTTTCTTAGAGGCCCCCTTTAAGTACGGAAAGGTTGCAATAAGGTCTCCCTGGAGTGTTCTTCAGGCTGAACAACCCCAACCTGTCCTCATAGGAGAGGTGTTCCAGTTCCCTGATCATCTTTGTGGCTCTCCTCTGGACTTACTTGAACAGGTCCATATTCTTCTTATGCTGGGGGCCCCAGAGCTGAACACAGTACTCCAGGTGGGGTCTCACAGGAGTGGAGTAGAGGGACAGAACCACCTTCCTTGGCCATCTGGCCATGCTTCATTTGATGCAGCCCAGGATACAGTTGGCCTTCTGGGCTGCAAGCATGCATTGCTGGGTCATGTCCAGCTTTGCATCCACCAGTACCCCCAAGTGCCCTGACCCATGTGCAGGACCTTGCACTTGGCTTTGTTGAACCTCGTAAGTTTCACATGGGCCCACTTTTCAAGCTTGTCTAGGTCCCTCTGGATGGCATCCTGTCCCTCAGGTGTGTCAACCACTGCACTTTGGCTTCGTGTTGTCTGCAAACTTGCTGAGGCTGCACTCAATCCCACTATGTCATTAAGACATTAAAGAGTACCAGTCCCAGTATGAACCCCTGAGGGACACCACTTGTCACTGATCTCCATCTGGGCATTGAGTCATTGACCACTACCCTCTGGATGTGTCTGTCCATCCAATTCCTTATCCACTGAACAGTCCACCCATCAAATCCGTATCTCTCCAATTTACAGTGAAGAATGTTGTGGAAGACTGTGCCAAAGCCTTTAGCTAAGTCCAGACATCTGAAGCTCTTCCCTTGTTCACTGATATAGTCACTCCACCATACAAGGCCACTAGGTTGGTCAGGCAGAACTTGCCCTTTGTGAAGCCATGCTGGCTGTCTTCTCAGATCACCTCCCTGTCCTCCATGTGCCTTAGAATAACTTCTAGAATAATCTGTTTGATGATCTTCCCAGGTCCAGAGGTGAAGCTGACAGGTCAGTAGTTCCCAGGGTCCTCCTTTCTACACTTTTTACAAATGGGTGCAATGTTTCCCTTTTTCCAGACAACTGCAGATGACCCCCTGAAACTGCATTTACTAATTTTTTATTATTTGAGCCCCATTTCAAATCATGAGAGGGAACCTTCAATCCAATACAGGTGCCACAGGATTCTCTCCAATGCCTGGCAACTTGATTAAGTCTTAAAGTTACTAAAAATTAATTATTTGAATTCCACAAGTGTGCCCCAGCTTAGTTTCACTTTATTCCTATTTAATCTCTCAAGTATGAGGAGTATCTCAAGTATATATGGTATGTATTTGCCATGCTGATGCTCTTCTGTTTCCTGCATTCTGTGATATACTGTGGTTAGGGTCATTACACCTCCATACCTTTGAGTGACAAGAAGTTGCAGAGAAAGAAAGAACTTTGACAGATTTTCATTTGTTACTTTATTAATTTTCATTCTGCTCCCACTGGGAGACAGGAAAATCCTCAATGAAGAAGGATATGAAATATGTTGTGCTAACTTCTGCCAAAGGCATTCTATATATTGACAAGGCCACCGAAAATCTTCACCATGGAAACTTCTATTGCCTTCAGTAAAATCACACACTGGGCAAAATACTTAGAACTGAGCCTCAGTTAGTGCTAAGGTATATTTTAAATTTCCCTGGAAGTTCCTGGAATGCTTATAAGTTTGAGGCCTTATCTCAAGCAACATTTAAGTGTGTTCTAATGTATTTTTTAAAGTAATGACAGTTTTGCCTAAAACATGGGCTAAGCTGTTTTAATTATAGCCTTTAGCATGTTAATTGTATATCATTAAGAACAAAGAGAACTGTATTTTTCCTAATGTAGTCAAAATATAAAGACAAAATAAATGCAAGAGGCATGCAAGAGAAATAATTCCTGAGTCTCGGGCTTCTAAGTGCCTGCAATTGTGATAGCTCTTGAGTTTGGAAGTGTTGTTGGCTAGGGGTGTGGGGCTGGAAGTATGGCTCCTGCCAGCTCTGGGGATGCCTTCTTCTCTGAACAGATCAAGCCAGAAGTCCCCTGCACTCGTTGGGAAGCTGTAAGCTTCTGTCAGACATACAGAAGGGTTGTCCAACATGCTGCACAAGTGTACTATGCAGATTAGCGAAAACAAGAATGTCTGAAAGTGTTACAAAGGGAACGTAAGGCTTGGAATAAACAGAGAATTAAAAATAATCTCAAAAATTTGAACTTGATCTGCCTTCTTTGAAGTTAAAGTCATTAGAATGGAGCAGGCTGGGATTTATAGACTTCACAGGCTGTGGGAGGGACTTCAAAAGAACAGAGGTGATAGATGAATGTGTTTTTTCAGACATGCAGCGACAAAAATGCAACATGGTTTCAGGGCTCTTATAAAACAGGAAGAAAATAGAAGGAAAACAAAAAGTTCTAATTTTAGTCTCTGCCAGTCATCCATGTTGCAGTTTGATTGCCTTGTGCTTAGGACACTCACCTCAACTGCACCTTCAGCAGAGCACAGGGCTAACAAAGACTGTGCTTTTACCGATAAAGTCTCGGTAAATACACATGACACAGAGAGGGGAACCTCCAGGACCATTTTTAAACTTTAGCTTTGAAAACTGGTCAGATCCACTCTGTGCTTGATTCCAAACACGGTCCTGAACTGGGATTTCCCATGACCAGTACTGCATCATGCACCACTTCGCCTTCTCCCCCAGCACACAGTTCCTCAGAGAGCTGCCTCCTTCCGTCTTTCTGGTAGGACCACCCCACTGTGCACAAAATACATACTGCGAGCAGTAAGACGCTTTTAACTTCTAGTCTGGGACAATGCGCTATGTGAAGAACATCTGAGTTCTAGGGTAAAAATCCCTTCAAAATGAACCCACCTCCAATTTTATCTCAATTCTGGGCAGAAGGGGAGAAAACATCATCACCAGCAGTGATCTAAATAAAATATTTCCAGTTAAACTATTCAACACACAGCTCATTAACGGAGTTGATCACATTTGTATTTTAGTGAATAATGCATCTACCATTTTCTGTCTTACTGCTGCACATTTCACTGCCGATCTTACTTGAAAGTGAGTTTCGGAAATACTGCAATTTACATTAAAAAGTTAAACTGATTCTCAGAGGAACTGTTTTTTTCCAGCTTCCCTAAATGGTAGTGTACTCTTTGCAATAAGAATATGGTGAAAAGTGGTTTACAGACTTAATCGAACTGTGCCCATGAACAGAGTTATTCAACATGTGTAAGTTTTTGCAGAGCATCACCTGAGCATCCTAATGCCATAGTGATCTCCATATGACAGTTCTGTTTAATATAAAAAGATTCAAGTTTGCAAAGTTTTTGAATGAGTATTGTGTTTCTGCATGCTTGTGACACTTGCTTGAGCAGCCTAAGCCTGGATCAACTCTGCATGCTCTTACAATCCAAGTAATGAAATACAGAACATTGGTCTCTGTTCTACATTATGGTTTGAGGATTTTAAAATAGTTTCTGGGTAACAGACAAGTTGCTACATAAACATTTACTCAGGAACAAAACCCAAAATATTTATTATGCATATGTGTTGAAAGAGTTACTCTTACAATATATTTAACTTTCTTTGCTTGTTCCTAAAATTATGTTTTCAAGGAGATTCTAGGGCATTTTTTCTCTAGAAGCAGAGGAGGGCATGCCATTAATTACATGGATTCTGCAGGAAAAGAGAAGGCACAATTACATTATATTTTAGTCATCTAAGGTGCAAAGTGGACCCTACAATATCAGGCTATTCTCACACACACACGTTCTCTATTCACACGTGGTAAGATCACTTTTCCCTGCTTCAGCCCTCTAAACTTACCTACCTGTGGTAACACATTCCCATCTCTTTCAAGTATAGAACACTCAGCTTACAAGCAGGAAAGCTCATCTCCACAAGGCGGCACATGCAAAAGAATTCATTTATTCTGTGTATTTTAAAATTTGTTTCTCTGGCAATTATAATATGCAAAGCTCTCTTAAGAAAATTAGCAAGAATGGAATCAACAAGTTTCTGCAGTAATTATTTAAAACTTATCCTAACAGTTTACATAGCTTTAGGACAGATTTCTGATATGCAATTCAGTATGTTGATTTTTAAAAACTATGTAGTAGTTATAAAACTAATACTTTCCAGTAAGTTCTGAGCTTTACAGTATTTTTAAAAGAACATAAAATTATTTGACTACAATGGGAAAGGCAACAGCCAAAGAGGGCTGAATTTGAAAAAACTCACGTAGAAACAGATTAGTCCAGTTCTATTAACTGACACACTTGTTTTGTTAGACTTGTATTTAAAATTTCAACTTAAGGTTAGTATACAAATTTACTTTTCAGCTGTCCATGCAAACACTTTAAATAATTCTTCTAAACTATTTAATCTAACTAGTATGTTTCCTGTTTTGACAGTACTTCTGAAAGCAAGATAAATATTCTATAAAAACAAGCAGTACTTTCAAATAATTCACATACAAAATTTAAATTCTTCTTGTTAATCATATCAGTGACAATGAAAAACCATCCAGAGTAGTTCCTTTTAATTAAATCACACTAATTCATTTTAAACCAACCTTTGGGATCAAAACAGATCTTAAATTGAGCGACTGCACATTGCTATAAATCCCCGTCCTTTTGCACAGCAATGTTACCTCAGCTCCTTGCATGGCCACAGCAGACTGCGTTCACTTGTCTCCCTGCAACCTAACCTAGAGCAACAAAATAGGAGAAAAAAGACGTGAAGAGGTGGCGGGCTAAGCTAAGTGAAGGAAAAAGGCTGGCTGCTTGCTGGGTAGAGTGTATATAAATTTTTTGTTTATATTTTTTCCTACAAATATAAGGAACTCTGCAACTATTTTCTTTTTTTATGAATTCTAATTAACAAATATTTTTCCTTTTCAGGAATAACTTTTTCAGTAGTTCTTTTTATAGCAAACAACGGTTGGTTCTACCACCAACCTATTACTAAAAAACTATCGATAATAAATAGCAAGCTTTTTTCTTGCAAAAGCTCTTGCCTTTGCAATCTATGTAGGATCAGCATGGCCAGGTACAGCTTATCCTCACCTCGTCTGTGCCAACCTGAGGGCAGGCTGGGGTGTGTGATGTTCCATAGGCCCCAGCTGCCCTGCGGCCTATAGCCCCTTTCAACTCCGCAGCCTGAGCTTTGGGCAGAGGGATAACCTGGTCTGGTCCAAGAGGAGAAGGGTGGGCACACAGGACATGCTGTTTGGTTTCAATGGTGGAGACAGATGCCATTCTTCTAACTTAACTGGAAGGGAAATCAGGCACTGGTGGGTGACAAGGTGGTGTCACAGTGCGGCAGTGGTGGCAGCAGCACTGCCCCGGCCCCTCCTCGGGCACATGCTGCAGGCGCACTCTCTCCAGGCGAGAACGAAACCGAGAAGGGGACGATGCGGCAGCACCCCCGCCAGGCCCTACGGCAGCGGCGCCCGACACCCCGCCGAGGTGAGGGCTCGGGCGAGAATGGCAGCAGGCCGCCATCTTAACTGCGGGCATCGCTCAGCGCAGGTTGGGGGCGCCATGTCTGCTGAGGACAGCGGCCCGCAGCGGCGCCACCGGGGACAGGCCTGCCCGCCCGCCACGGTGCAGGTCCCCGGCGGCTGGACCCGCCGGGTGCCGGCCGCCACCCCCGGGGAGAGCGCCCAGGGCGCCGGCCGCCGCTGCTGTTGGGACGCGGCACTGCCGGTGGCTTCCGACTCTCCGCTCTTCCTCGCCGTGAGGGCAGGTGAGGCCGGGCGAGCGCGGGGGCTCCGGGAACGGGCGGGCAGCCCGGCGGGGCGGGTCGGGCCAGGCCCACCCCGAGCTGAGGCACCGCCGCGGTGCCCAGTAGGGCTTGGCGTGCGGCTGAGGGGGTGCCGCGCAGAGCTCCTCCTTCCTCAGCCTCCGACCCTGGCCCTCGCTCGGGGAAGAGCGTAGCTGCGAGTTGGAATAAGATCTTGAAAGGCCATGCTTACGGGATCCTGGCTGGAAATGGAGGCGTTGCTGCCCCGCTTCAGGCTTTAACGCCCAGGGAGCGCGGGGTGGGTCTTCATCTGGTGCCTTCCTGCTGCCGGCCTGGCCTGCAGCCCCGAGAGCAAGTGCTGGGGGTGTGGGGGACCGGGGTGTCGGTAGCCCATGGCTAGGGAGAGACTCTGTCTAAAGGATCTGCCTGTAGGATGAGGGAAAGGCTGCTGGTTTTTGTTCTTAACAGCCTCCAAAAATAGCTGGCCCTGAGAAACTCTTTCATGTGGAGAGTTTCCTCTGTGAGCTGCCCTAGATTTTCGTGGGAGATGAGGCTGCTTCTCCTTTGCCTTTTTCTGGAAGCAAAAGCATGATTGCCATCATCCAGGATGTGTAGCAACACTTTTTTTTGCTCATGGGTTGCCATGAGCAGTAACAACAAACTGTGGACTGCAAGGTTGCAATGCCTCGTTTTCCTGCATGAAGTACAAGGTTTTGCAAGAGATCAAGGGTTTGAAATCCAGGCGGTAGGGCTGGCTAAGCTGTTAGCTTGGGTCAGTCATATTTCTTTATCGCTGGTTATATTACTGTACAACAACAGGGCTACCCATCTGACATGAAGAGCAGTTAGCAGGATCAAAGGTTACTCAGAGGCTTGTTTGTGTGTAACTTGTAATATCACCAGGCAGGGTTAACGCTAAATGATAAGACTGTAGAATAACTGAAGCTGGAAGGGGCTTTCAGAGGCCACCTGGCCCAGGCCCCTGCTCAGAGGAGGGCTGACCTCAAAGTTGCACCAAGCTACCTCGGGCCTCCTCCAGTCCAGGGTTGAACTAGGAGCTCCTTCGTGTGAGTACTCAGCTTCCTGAAAGGTGAAATGGTTGCAAACTGATTGTATCTATTAACTAACTGCACATTTCTCCCATGTAGAAGGGAGAGATGCTAAAGATTTTTTTTTTTCCGAAACAGACTAATTACAAGTAACCTGTGTGCAGAGCTGAAAGCCTTGGAAGGAATTTGGCAGGATGAAGCCTGTCATCGTGGTGCATGGTGGCGCTGGCCGGATCTTTAAAGAACGTGAAGCAGGATGTCGTGCTGGTGTTGTCAGAGCTGCGCTGCGAGGTTACGGTATCCTGAAACAGGGAGGTAGTGCCTTAGATGCAGTTGAGGAGGCTGTACGATCAATGGAAGATGATCCTCATTTTAATGCAGGTAATTTTTCAAGAATTAAGTGGGTTTAGAATCATCATGTATTTCAAGTGTTTTGCCCTGATGCTTCTGAAAATGCTGGCTTGCGTTTTCTTTGAATTATGCACATTGCAGTGGAGTAAATACTGGTCACAAAATAGTTTATTCCTCTGTATAATGAAATAGCACAGTATGTACCACTGTTTCTTGTGACTACACTTAGGCAGATGACTTACTGTTTTCTCATTTTTCAGTGTTTTATACCTGCCATTTCATTCTTGTGGTACCATATTACTTTTCTGTAAATCTGTTACTGTGCCTTGTATTCCATTTTTAAGACATGGATCCCTTTACAGAGTATGTGTTTAGTTAATGTTTACGGTTAAGGCACCTGAATATAGATTGCAGCAGTGTTTAAGCCTTAACACTTGACCTTTACCTATTACCAGAGGAATATGTTATTGGAGCTTTTAGGTGTTTTAATTAATGCTTGCAATTAGCACTTTTTGAAATGATATTACACAAATAGTGGTATATGAGTCATGAATTTATACAGTAAGTTCATAACTGGATTTCCTAGTCATTAATATTAATGTCAGTAATTGGATATTTTTCTACTTTTTGTATGACTTCAAATCTATTATTTTGATGAATTTCAGTGAAATTGTTTCCCCACCCCCACCACGGTATGTTGGGAATGGACATGAAGAGAAAGACCTGTCAGTGTTCAGTGTTTTAGATAACATAGCTAGTAGCTGTGTGCACACTTAGTTTGTAGAGATGATCTTGATCCTTCTCACATTGCAGCTGGGAGCCAGGGGTGTGGTTTTGTACTGACTAGGGTTGAACATACTGATTTTCAGGCTGAAATCTTAGAATCATAGAATGCTTTGGGTTGGAAGGGACCTTTAAAGGTCATCTGGTCCAACCCTCTCCCTAAAAAAATAATGAAGTGGATTTAGAGGTGTGGTGTGTACTATTGTATAATTAACTATTGTATAATTAATGTCAGGGTGGCATTCTCTCATTTGGCTTAACTGGACTTGAGTCTTAAGCCTTTGTTCAGGTTTGACTAAATGGTAAGTAGCCTGGTAATCACTTACAGATATATCTAATTGTGTTAACACTCATTAGATACAGCTGCTCTCAGTAGCTGGCAAAAATGAGCCGAAAGCTATGTGAAAAGGGCCCTGATTGGAGTGGCTGTTTAAAACTCATGGTATGCTATTTATCTTTCTAAAAGAAAAATCAGTTTTACTGTAATATTTTCTAGGAAAACACAGACATTGCTAACAGATAGCAATAAAGATTGGGAAGAGTGGGCATAATTATTACGTTGTGTCCTTTTTGAATAATATAGTTTAGCCATAATATGTAGATGAGTCCTGATGCAGACTTGGTGGAGAGGCTCAGAAGCTATACTGTGGTCTAAAACGATCATTTTAATTACTTGTGTGGCGTAATGAAGTCATCAAGTTCTTGTGATGAGGAAGTGGCCTTGGTTGTATTTCCTTCATGGGATCTCTTTGACTGGCAGTATTAACTAGCTTGGTGTGAATACTCCAGACATAAGAACTGTCATTAGAGTGATCCTTGCACAGCCTTTCCTCCTCAACCTTTGCCGGACAGATGACAGATCTATCTTTTGGTAGATTAGAGGGAATTTGAGTACTCCTCTTGGTACCCCTGCTGTGATTTGGCTAATGTCAGACACATTTGTTATTTATGTCGCCTTAGATGTTCTGTCTTGTGCTGTCTCTCAGGCTTTATCCCTGCCCTTGGCTTCACTCAAGTGAGCCAGACTTTTTTTTTCTTGGTGCTGCTGCCCATGGATGCCATGGCCTCAGAGGCAGGTAGTCCCTGCCCGTTGTGCTGGAAGGCAGGTGAAAAGGCAGTGTGTAACCACAGAAGGAAGGATTCATCCTACTTCAGATAACCTGAAGTTTAGTATCTAGCCTTGCCATGGTGTACAGACTTTGATGGTGGTCAGTGGAATGAGAAGGGGTGGCTATGAAGCTCTCCAAGGCAAGTGGGATGAATTGTTCTTAGAGAGCACCTGTCTCCCTTTACTGACTGTAAAAGGAGGAATCTGCCTTTGACTACAGGAACTATCCACAACTGTTTTCTGCTCAGGAAATTTTAGGAAATCCTAAACGGTATCCCATGAGATATGTCCAGTTAGACATAGGATACTACTAATGCAGTGATGAAGGGGGCTGCTAGAGCTTCCCTTGGAACCATGGTTCTGGTCACTGAGTCTTAGGAAGAGAGTACCCTAGTTTTAGTGGGAATTTCCTGGTCATGGCCTAGAGAGCTTGCCTTGTCAAAGGAAGCTGAAAGAGTATGGCAAGGTTTATCCAAGAGAACAAGACATACTCCTTACACCAGTGTAAAGGAGAAGCCGGGAGAATGATGTTAACAGGGGTTACACCAGGCAAGTTACCTGTAAGCTCTCCACAGATCAGTGTAGTCTAGGGATTAAAACATTGTGAATGATGCAGGAGTAAACACTGGAATAGCTTATGCAGTCAAAGAGGGGCAACAAATAACTTTTGGGGAGCTTGTGTGTCGCAGCGGGAGTTTTGGAGATTACAGGAGGAGAATTACAGGATTTTGTTACTGCTTGGCATAGGGGATCTATCTTCATATATCATGAAGGATATTGATATAGGAGTCTTATGTCAGAAATTAACAGTGATTTATGACCTGCTTTAATGTTGGGTTAAGAGGAAAAAAAAAAAAATTGGTTTAGTTCCGTACAATGGTCAAGTCTTTCTACCTGAGCTACTGTCTGTAGCCATGCCTTGGTTTGGTTTTTTTCCACTTTTTAGGTTTAGTCTTCTCCATCCTTATTAGCAAGGCTTATGCACTTGCTGACTTAAAACTGATTATTCCCCTGTGGTACAGTTATTTGCATTATTTAAAAAACCCCACCTATTTGCATTGTCTCATTTTGTATCTCATTAATTTTCAGTTAGGTTAGTGATAGCACCAATAATTATAGAAGAAAATAACTACCCAACATTTTATTACTTTTATTTTTTAAAAATTCCTTCATCTACTGATTTTATTTGGTAATGAAGAACTTGATATTTCAAGCTTTTGTTACAGTAGCAAGTGGACACTTTATTATTCTGCCCCATCAGTTTCCTGGAATTCTATGTGATGTTAATCAGTTGATGGAATTGAATGTTACACTGTTCTTTTGGGGTATGTTGTATCCTCCTTGGGCAGAACTGTAAAAGTAAAATAGTTTTATGTGCACTTAAGTGATCTGGGGGATAAAGAATTCTGTTCAGGATTGTTTGTTTTAACTTCCATACCTAGTATGTAATTTTGGATGGGATTGCAAGTGAGTTTTTCATCTTACAAAAATAAAACCCCGTTTTAAAGTAGACATTGTACGCTGTGAGACCTCTGTTAATGGCTGGATTTTGTGGTTATACTCAGCAGTGTTTCTGCTGTTTTGTTTGTATTCAGGAGATACTTTCAATAAGTCAGACACCAAACTGGGAAAAAGAAGGTTTGCTTGATGAGATCTAATAATTGAATCACCTGCTGGTTAGCTCTTAATAACTTCCTTCTTTTTCCATTCCTCCCTGCTTTTTTTTTTTTTTTTTTCTTTCCATTTGGTCTTCAGGCTGTGGATCTGTTCTGAATGAAAAAGGTGAAGTAGAAATGGATGCCATTATAATGGATGGAAAAAATTTAGACTCTGGAGCAGTATCTGCAGTTAAATGTATAGCAAACCCCATAAAACTTGCTCGACTTGTCATGGAGAAGGTATGCTGACCAGGTACTTGAGTATGAAGCATTTTTTCCCTAAGAACTTCATCCAGTATATTGATGCGCCTCAATGATGATGTCTGTGTAGTGCTTTAAAGCAGGAAAGAAGGGAGAAATGGATGATAGTGTTTGGAAACTGTAGTCATGACAATGAAGAACTTTTATTTTAAGGTATTTATTAAAAATAGCATTCTAAGAAAAATAAATTCTGCTATGCAATTGGAAGCTCAAGGAGAAATTGACCTACACATGTTGATCTCCTGTGTAGCTCCACAGCTGGTGTTCAAGATTTCAGGGATTTTTTTTTTGTTCACCGTTTTTTTTGAAGAGCTTTTATGCTGTCAGTGAGTCTTCTGCTTGATCTTGCAAGGTTAAAGTTGGGTAATATACTATTGACTTTGCAAGGACGGTATATTGAGTTAAATGACCCCATAACATAGCGGGCCACGTAACACAGTCTTCTGTTGTTCTACGTAGCTTTCTCCATTGTGACCTAATCAGATGGTAGCCTTAGTGCAAAGTCATGATCTTCCTGCAGTAGAAGATAACATTAGCACTATGTGATGGTGACAGATTTTCCATGAGAATTAAACTTACCAAGGGAGCAAAATAATTGTTACTTAACCTTCTGTGGAAAATTGATTCCTCCTTTCCCTAGGAGGTCCCTCTAATATCTACCACAGTAGACTTCTCTTGTTTTTCAGAAATGATGCAACTGATATGGCTCAGGATGGAGTAGGTTCTTCGGGTGATAACGTGCATCTGTTTTACCTTTACTAGACACTGACAGTGATGGAAAGTTTGTACTATCTTTGGAGTTTACATTTTTCATCCTCCTAGTGCAGCTCCCCCATTGTTGAAGAGGGTTCATATTTGCAAAAACACTTACTAACAAAGAGAATTTATGTTTCTTCAAGCTTTCAAAGTAACTTTTGAGGAAATAAAACCTCTCAGTGATCCATGAAGGTGATTGAAATGTAATTTGTCCTCAACAGCCTCCAAAGAAGATAGGAATTCTTTTTTCCCCTGAATTGGAGGATAGTTCTGCTTTTAAAATTGGAACTTCTTACTAAAATATTTAATATAGATACTTTAGCAAAATGTATGTCTACTAGAAAACAGTGCTAAAACTTGTGTTGAACAGGCTTTTTGTTCCTTCATATGGGTTTTATTCTGGCATTTAGCTAGAACAAATAAGTATAGCTGGTAGACAGCTTCACAAGACCAAATTTTTTGAAATTTGAGAATGGAGGTAGAGGGTTGGGGGAGAGATGCTATATTCATATTGGGCAGAATATTGTATTTTATTTTTTTCTATGGGTAACTTATTTTAATGCCCATTGTTCAGTTTCCAGAATCCCTGCTTTTTTTTCTTTTTTTTCCTGTTAACTTCTCCATGACAAAATCTCATTTAAGTCAACCTGAATAAAGGCAGAACAACACTGTTGGTTGTTGAGAACATAACTTTCCAAAGTGTGTTTTAAAAAACAAAGCAACAACAAACAAACAAAAACCCCCAAAAAACCCTCTCAAATGTCTGTCTTTCTGCTGTAACGTCTTTCTAATCAATGTGTGGTGCTTCTGGTGCTTAAAAAAGGTGAGGCTAAATTTAAAAGGAAATAATCAAATTCGACTGTACTGGACCAAATATAATGATGTAGCCCTAAAACCATGAAATTTTGTGTGTATTACTCTTTGCCCAGATGCAAAGAAGCCTATATAGATAACAGAATCCAAAATCCAAGTCCTCAATCGTTTGATCTGTCTTGTGGTGAGTTTCTGCTGTTTCTCTGTCAGATATTGTAAATGGGAATGCAAACTGATGTTACTCTTCTGTTCGTCTTGGACAGGAATTGTGGGACACCAATCCAGGCTATCTAACAGTGTATTTTAGAGTGTATTTTGTTTTGGTTTTCTGGGCGTAATTAAAAATATTTTTAACTTTGTGGCCCACTGCTAATAGAACTGTAGTTTTCCTGGGGTCCTAAGCATGTTAGCATGCTTATTTCCCAGTGGCTTTGAGATGCCTTGCTGCCTTAAGGAATTTTGAAACCTGCAGCTCCCCAAACCAACCAGGCAAAAATACCCTCCCCACCTGCTTGTGATTTTCGGTATTTCAGTTACTATCACAGAGCAATATGGGCTCCATCTGGTGGCCAGAGTAGCTCTTCTCGATTGTTGTGCACATTTATCCTGTGTGCCATCACGTTCTCACTGAGCTTAAACTTGTCCAAATTCGTGCGACATAAAGGAGGGCACCAGAGTAATTTCATTTCATGATTTACTATGCAGTTGATCACAGAAGCCTCTAGAGATGGAAGGCTTTTAGTACATTAACTTTTTTCAACAAATCCTTGAGAAAGCAGTTAAATGCCTGTTGAATTATTTCTGTTTGTAGTGAACAGAAATAGCGTGATATATTATGGGGTTTTTTTTGGGGGGGAGGTGGGGCATGTAAAGATGCTCCAACACTTAAGAACATTACAGTGCTGATTCACTGGTGTATGTGAACTATGTGTATGTTTTCCTCTACTGTATCATCCAGCCGTTTATATTAGATAAAGGAGAATTTAGCTTAGAATATAGACTTCTCAAGGCAAAGGTGCGCATTTTTGCTGCGCTTTGCACACTGGCAGGTTTGTTAAATAAAGAACAGTGATGGTCTGAATTTTAGGCCAGCTAGAGAGATTTGGGGGATTTTATCTTCCCTGTTTCCCATGAAATTAACTAAACTTGCCAGCATTTGTTGTTTGTTAGGAAGATCTCTGGAACTCTTTTTTTGTTGGTTTGTTCTTTTGGATTACTTTTTATGAATGTGTCCTAGAAAATTAGGCAGTTAAAGTTGGCAAAATGTATTCATGAAACGGTGCAACACAAAGAAAATGTGCTTTTGGCTTGTTTGGCAGTGTGCTACCAGCTCTTTCAATTTAAAAGATATATAGATATATTGAAGAGAAAGCCAAATCAAATTCTCCTTAAGATACCTTCTTTTTGGTGAGGACCGAAAAAAAAAAAACCCACCGCTCCCTATCATAGAAGCTTATTCCTCTATTTTGCAAGTATTTGTGCAGCTCAGGCAGGTGGGTGTTATCAGCATCTGCATATGGGAGGGAACCCTTTGAAAAAGTTTTAAGAAGTAACTTCCATTTTTAACAATAAAACTTTACTTTTAAAAAACCGATTTAAAGGATAACAGAGAGTTTTAATTGCTGAAGAAGGAAAATAATGGAGGACGCAGCTTTCAGATACAGTCAAAAGAAGTTCACTGTATTTCCTTCAAAATCCCAAACAAACAAAACCCAGCAATACCCCCCCCCACACCAGTTTGAATGATTGAATCATGTGCTTGTGGTGGTTTAGTGGCAGTGGCAGAGGAGGGCAGTATTGCACAAAGGAGTTGGCTTTCAACTCAAACTCGAGCTTTTGTAAGCAATAGGTAGGTCGTTTGTCTGGTAACATCACTTGGCACGTCAGCCTGTTGCCCGCTCGTTCGCATATACAGAGCACTTGTGCCTTGTAACCCTTATTCTTGCTCCCTAAAGCAATACTTTCATTAATTGAGGATGTAATTTGTCAGTAAAAAGTCATTTGAATTTTCAGAAATGATTGATGTCAAGGCCACAAGATCAGGAATGTTTCTGAAGTGTAGTCCCATTTCCCGCTTCTGTAACTGCCTGAAGGGGTTAGTGCAGAGGCTGTAACAGGCCTCTTTCTTTGCAGCCTGTGGTTTGGGAAGAGGTTCAGCTGGAATCCTTTAAAACAATGCAGCGCTGTGAGTTGGTCATGGTAGTGATTGCTTGTCATTGCTTTAGAAATCAACAGAAGTTGATGGTCTGCAGCATCTGAAAAGTCTGAAGCTTTGAGTCTAAACGTCCCGTGGAATGCAGCATGACACAGAAATACCTACCTCTGGCATCCTTGCTTCACGCTGAGAGCAGTGCGTTGTGCCACTGTGGTGCCCTGCAAGGCTCTGTAGGCCTGCTGCCTCCAGCATCATGTGGTTGTACTTTTTGGACCTCAGCTAGTACCTGAGTGCTGTGCTGCTGCATGGACAAAAAAGCTTGCTTGAAGTTAGGTGATGTACTCTGAAATGACTTCATGTTGTATAGTCAGACCACTGCTTCTCCAAAACCTTCCAAAACAAATTTATCTCAGAAATTTCTCTAAAATATGAACTAACCAAGCTGTACAGACTTTGAAGCATGGATTTAACTGAGGTTGTTGACTTAAAATCTGGTCTGAGTGCTTTGCTAAATAAAGGAATCAAAGTAGAGCTTCTGCAAATGTTGTTAGGAGACTGCAAATATTTTTTGGTCAAACCTATTTGAACAGTAATCCGTTCTTAAATTTGAAATTCTAGGTCTGTAAGAGTAGCAGCTAGTTGAAATAAATACTTTGAATGGTCCAGCTGATGTTAAGACACACTTTCATTTAAATTTTTTGTTATTTTACTGTTATGAGGTGTAATACTTAGAACAGGAATTTATTTGCCATCATTCCTTCTGAGTAAAATATTTCTCTCAGTGAACTGGACAAAACAGTTAAGTAGTGATTTGGTGATTGACTGGAAACAGAACAAAGAAGTTGCATGCAAATTAGCAAAATGAGCAAATTGACCAATTTTTCTTCTCCCATTATAATAAATAGTAAATAGGTAAATGCAATTCTTTTCTACTAATGATGAGTGTTTGTGTTATGGAGAGCTGACATTTTTTTTTTCAGCTAGTGGGAGAGGATGTAGGCATAAAAATATAAAAAGTTTAAAAATAAAGCAAAATTCGGAATTTTCTTTGTGTGGATACCATTAAAAATACAGAGTGATTATAGAAAACTGCTCAGTACAAGGCAAAAGAAGACTTATCAACAAATTTTCTGTCCATCTTCCGCAGACAAAGCACATGCTGCTGACTGACCATGGTGCACACCTGTTTGCTCAGGCCATGGGTATTCCTGAGACTCCAGGGGAGAAACTCATAACTGAGAGATCCCGGGAGAGATGGAAGAAGAACCTTGAGCCAGATTCCAACCCTGAAGAGTTCCAGAAGTAAGGTTTTTGTAAAACACTTTTTAAATTCAGGTAATTTGTGCTGTCAGTTCAAAACCAAAACCAATAAACAAATCTTGAAGGCCTACATTCAGAGAATACTTCAATTCCAAGAGTTACATGATAGAGAATTGATACAATCTTCACACTACGTTCTCAGTGAAAGTAATGAAAAAATCAAGCTTTCAATGAATTTGCTCAAGTGTAAGTGACTGGAACAAACTTGTTGATGCTTAAGAAGATTGTTGGTCACTTTGACATAGCATAGGTTTTGTGACATTAACAGAGGACAAAGTTAGTACTTGTTATTACTCTCAAAATCGCCAGTTACAGAAGTGCATAGAGCAGCTTTAGCGAACAGCAGGTCTCACTTTGTAAAGTTCTTTTCCATAGAGGAGCTGTGATTTAAAAAAAATCTCTAGTCCACATTTTAAAACAAGTCCATGAAAAAAAAAAATCTGATCTTGTTTAAGTAGATGATCAGACTTGTCTGTAAACTGGATTAGGTAGTTAAGCGACATCAGATCTTGCCCAGTAACTCCTGAGCGCTGATTGTGGCTGTTGATTATTGTAGGTAGGAATGAAAAATTGGACCAAGAAGTTCAGTGTAGTGGTGGCTGTGAAAACAGATGCTCCAGAGTGGTATTGTACAACAGCAAAATGAAAGTCACTTGAAAAATAACCAAGTCTCATATAAAATGCAGAGGAAGGTGAGGTGGACAATAAAGAGGAAAAATCATCAGATGTCAAAACCAGTTTTTTATGCCTGTGAGGTAGGCATAAATACTGAATTGTTTTGAGCTTCCACTTGCCTGGCAATGGTTGCGGCATAGGAGAGCACTGTATTAGATTACATAAATGTTGTATTACATGTTGTTCATCTGTTCTGTGAAATAGCAGTAATGAGAGAAGCAGAGCAGAAGAATTTGTAGATCAAAAGGAGGAAATTTATTCTGTGGGCTTGTTAATTAAAGTCCACTGAATGAAGCTATAAAATACAAGCTATATATTACTTTCAGTAAATTGCTAGAAGGAAAAAAACAAATTCACAAGGCAAGTGTAAATGTGGTCTTGTAAACAAAGTGAAATTGTTCCTTGACCATAAGATCTCAGTCACAGTTCATCTTGTATCCAGCAGAAACTTTCTTTTGATCCATGGTCTGTCCAAGGACTGTGGTATTATAATTCATTATGAAGAATTTTAAGGAAGGCTTAGCCGCTACTGCCGCTTGGTCTCCTGAATATGTAAGTTGGAATGGCATGGCATTTGGGTCTCCATTCGTTCTTTATAACTACTTAATTATCTTTTTTCTTGTAACAGTCTTCAATATCAGTGTAGTCTTGTTCTGGAATATCTGATAATAGAAGGCCTGTGTATTTCTGAAGGGCTCAGGACTTTTTCTTATGTTAGTCAGGCTGTTCTTTTTCTGACAACCAGGGCCCTAAACATCAGCACAAATTCACAAAGTTAAAAACAGGTCTTTTTTTTATGCAAGCCCATTTGTTCCTTTTATCACATATGGAATTTTTTTTTCCCTGTTATGCCGACAGTGATTATGCAGAAACTTGCCTGAGGCAAACAGACAGAAGGTGTAGTAGTGTTAGTCAGATCAACATAATACCAGATCATACTGGGAATTTGAAGGTTGATGTGTACTTTACTTCCAGGTCTCTGGTCCTAACAATGTCAGAAACCTTGAGGGTTCAAGCAAAGTTTGGTGTCTCCAGAAGAGAGACCTTTCAGTTCTGCTGGTTAGAAGCCTGCATTCATTTATGCTGAAAGTTTAAGATTCCATTGCACTTATCACATGGCATCTTGTTCACCTTTTGCTGAGAATAAGGTGTGGCTTGTTTTATCTCCAGTCTCTCACTCCAGAGATTCTGACCATACCTTAGTCAAGAATTGCTGGAGATTGTTTGAGAAGGGAGTTGAGCCTGGCCATGAGGTAATAGATGGGCTACTAGTCCCTCTGTGAATCACAGCGCAAGAGTAACTAGAGGAGGTATTAATGAACAAGGATTCTGACAGCAATTGACAGAAACCCTACTACTGATGTAGGGCTAAGAGACGAAATAGCAGGTGCCTTATTAGTTGAATGGGGATAGAATAAGTACATGTAACTTCATGGGTGCTGGATAATGACAGATTTAGGCAAAAGGGGATGCACAAACTCAGGCAATCTGTTCTGTATCACAGTATATGCAGTACATAAGTATAATTCTTGACTGAACAAAATCATTACTGCTAATAGCATCCTTTGGTATACTACAGGTACTTGTTGAAGTTCTTGCTACTGTCACTAACTAACAACAGAGAGATGATTGTAATATGGTATCTGCACTTAGTTTTTGCCTGCCTTGGTAATGTTTCTGTGTCAACTAGCTATGCAAGAGATTGTTTATATCTTCTTTGCCTTTGTTCTGAAGAAGAACAAAGAAAACACGTGACACTGAAGCAATAAAAAAGTTTAAAGGGACAGTAGGAAGTAGAATGTAGTTGTCTATTTGCTCCACTGCAGACAAGGTATGTTGGACACATTCACTTTGTTTTTATTGCCAGTTGAGCTCTTGTACCAAAACATAGAGCTGCTGCGTATGGGATCTGTGTACTTTAATTATTCTCACAGTTGCATAAGGTACATATGTACCTAGGAAAATGTACATCTGGATGCACCTTTCTCATTTCTCAGAAGGATCTAACTTTAGTTGATTGAATGGTGCCACATGAGTGTGCAAGGTAGTACTGAATTTATTAATATTCTTTTCAGCAAATCAGTTGTAACAGATGGATGGGTGGGAAGCCCATCTGCATCATCCTATCACTTTGAGATGAGGTCCGTCTCCACATAAATGTCAGAGCAGTTTGTAAGGCCTGTGATTCATCAGTCAACTTTGAATTGCTGTGAATGAAGTTTAGGGACTGACAGTATGATATTTTACATAAGCAGAGAGGGAACAGGAAGTTGGTTCTCCGAGAAATTGACTCTGGGTTTCATGGTACACAGAGACTTTGTCTGATTTAATCAGCTTAGATTTTGTGAGGCTATAGAGAGACCCTCACCAGTACCCGGGCAACATCCAAAGGTATTTCTGTTCCACTCACCTGTTGGACAATTCCTTTAAGGATTGTTACAAATTCTTTTCCTGTGTGGAGTGATTTACATTTTTTGGTAAACCTCTCCTAGCCGGATCCTGTTTTATGTTTTTACATGAATTGCCAAGATTGGAGTATGCAGACACTCAAACTGTTGCTTCTCAGTACCGTCTTGCTTCTCAGTGCAGCAACTGTTATAGTAAGTTACAATAGTCTTTTTTTTCTCTGAGTATGAACACACATGCGTATTTCAAGCAGCCTATTGTATATGAATTGTCTGTGCTGAAGAAATAAAGCAGTAGTTGAGAGTATTTTCTTCAGTGCATGCAGATCTTAAGCTGATGTGTGGTTTCAACAGATTGTACGGGCGAAGTGATTTAAACCTCAAGATTGCGTAGCTACAGAGAACAAAGACAAAAATATGTATTAATGATGTGTTGTGAACAATACTAGTTGAAAGGCACATAAATGACTTTTTTTTTTGCAGTGTTCAAACAGTTAGGGGAATAAGGAAGAGGAAAGAGGAGGACCAGGAAGGAAATGATTCAGTGCATGCATAACATTACTGTCCTTTTGTGTATTCACTCGTTTACGTGCGTTGTCATTAATAATTCCGGTTAACCTCCCATTGAGACAGTGGAGACAATTCTTGTGTCTTTGAGTTGCTGTTTAGGGGAAGGTCATGCGTCAGGGGTGTCACAGCCAAAAACCTACTCCAGAACCGTGATAGCTAGAAATGTTTCTACCCTATGTGCTTTTGTTTTGTATGTTTATTCCTCCCCAAGTCGGTTTCCATGCTGTGAAGCTAAACAAGTCATGAGGGGAGGTAAAAAAAAAAAAGTTTTCTACTCTATAAATTTATGAGAATTGTTGCACATTGCTTGTTAGTTTGTAATGTGGAGCATGGTAAAAAAAGAAGTTTATGATGAGCTGTAATTTTTTTTCAGTAATCTTTTACAAAGCTACCTGGAAAATAAATGCAACATGCTTTGGCAGGTACGCTTTAATTCTACCTAATGTTGTGAACTGTTTTTCTTGGCAGAGACCTTGGAACAGTCGGTGCTGTTGCTATAGACAGTGAAGGGAACGTAGCTTGTGCAACATCCACTGGAGGACTCTCTAATAAACTGATTGGCCGTGTTGGTGACACAGCATGCATAGGTATGGGGTGTGGGGGCCTTGCCTCTCTTTTTTTGGAGGTATCTCATTTAAAGAGAGAAAAAAATAATTGAGAACAAAAAAAGAGTATTACACATTCTCCATTTCATTAGTGAAATTAAACATAAATACTGGCACATCTGAAATAGATTGAACATTCAAACGTATCAAATCTCAAGCTTCTTAATACAATATGAAGATTGCAAGTAAGAATTGGGAGTAGAGGTGTAGAGATGTCATTATTAACATCATGCAAAACTTTTCTGTCTGGAAAATGAGGATGATAATTTTTTTTTTCTGTCCTTTCCTGAATGCTAACCTTTTTTTTTCCAGTTTCCTTTCTGTTGATTCTGAATAAGCTCTCCTTTTTTTATATCCATGCTTACAACTGAGTAAAAAAATGTACCCTGTTCCATACTAAGATGCTGTTTTCTTGATACTTAAGGAAGTAGGTGTAATTGTAATAGCTGTTCGTTATATCAGTGAGCCAGAATTGTAAAATGACTGGCAGCTTTGAGTAAATTCCTGTTCTTGGAGAGCCCTGCCTCAGAGCCTTATAGATGCAGTGTGGAATAAAGGAAATATTTTAAGAGATCTCTTATCCAAGTATAAAGAGACACTTGAAATCCTTTCCCCAGACTTCTTCCTCTCGTGTGACAGACTTGGCGTTTGATTGCTTCAGGGTTCTACCATACAGTTGAGATTTGGAAAATATTTATTTTTAGTAAAACAAGTTCCAAACTAAAACAGCAGTTCAGTTGGCAGTTCATTATTATTATGAAACAAACA
>JAVSBS010011801.1:0-10696 GCA_033124195.1 Coracias cyanogaster | reverse complement strand
ACCTCTCTGGGCAACCTGTTCCAGTGATCCACCCCTCATATTAAAGAACTTCTTCCTAATGTCCAATCTAAATCTACCCTTTTCTAGCCTAAAGCCATTACCCCTCATCCTGTCGCTACAAACCCTTGAGAACAGAAAGAGATTCCATCCTTACGTACCAGCCTACTGGGGACCCAGGTAAACACCTTCACCTCAACCCTCATTGAAAACTGGAATAATCAACTGACCGGCCTGTGTCACAGAAGCATTAGGAGGGCTAATTACTTAATGTTTGTAGACAACTTTCAGTGTGCTGTGGTAGCAGCTTTTTACGTGGTTTTGGATTTGAACAAGAATTTGGATTCAGCATGGCTGCACATGATGGCTGTTCCAGCCAGGGAGCCATGGTGACAGTGGAGTGAGGTGCTTTGTGTGTCTCCACTGCAGAAGACATCGCAGTGATGGGGCGTTTACCAGAAGAAAACCAACCATGACTGCACAGAGCGCTTTATATGCCTAACTACCCCTGAATTCCTGCTACCTTTGTATGGTATTATTCTCCAACTGTGACCAACTGCTTTTCAGTGTTGTTGCTCCTGCCCTGGCCCTTGCCTGCCCTTGTCCTCCTTCAGTAAGCCTGGACTTCCTGACCACAGACACTGCAGTAATGCCACTGCTTTTAGTCCAGCAAGGCTTTGGTTGTGCTTTGTTAGACCCACTGTACAAATACCTTTCATGAACCTCTACTCCTTTACAAGGCAGGACAAAGTTCTGCTTCCTGGAGTACAGGAAGCCACCTCAGTGCTGTTATTCATAACCTAATACTCGTCCCCAGAGTTTCCATCAGTTCCACACACTGGGGCTCAGTCAGGTGGTGGGGAAGCTTCCTTCCTAGCCTGCTTCTGCACACTCGTCGTGCTGTTTCTTTGTGGGAGCTCACCTCTGCTCTGCACACACGAAGTACCCAGCACAGTCTGGACCAAACCAGTGCTCTGCAGACAATTTAAATATTTAAGGAACTTGCATTTGCCTTGAAGATGGAGGCTTGCATTTCTTACACCTATTTGAACTGAAAGATGGTACCAAAACCTACCTGTGTTCCAAGACAGTTTCACACAGTCTTTATTTTGCCTGATGAAAACTGTTCTCTCCAGAGTTTCACAGAGTAGCATCCACTACTGCGATCTAAAGCAACAGGAAAACGTTGAGGGTTATTACTTGAGAGAGCTAGGCCAGATTTTTCATCTTCTATTTCATTTATTGTTTCCCATTTCTGCTTCAGCACTATATCTGTTCATTCAGAACTCGGGATAAAAACAATTGTCTTGCCAGAGCCCTTAGAAACTGTGGGCAGAGAACCTGTCAACACCTCTTTGTGAGCTTCAGGAGACAGCGCCTCTGAATTCCGTGCCTGTTATGACAATGGCTTTTTTTTTTATTTTTTAAATGACAAAAGCTCTCATTCAGAAACTGGTTTAAATCCATGACATGCCTCAATTGTGTTAGTAGGCATACTATTCCGATTTAATAAAATGGGCTTATGCTTCAGTTGTATGTGAGAAAAGTGCAAGGATATAAGATATATTCCGTGTCAAGCATGTGCGTACCTGTGAGGCCACGCTGCATCGCAAACTGCCATTTTATTCAATTCCTTTCTGGCTTTCCATGTAGTATTCCTATTTCTGTGGGTACTCAACTGGGCGTATTTGTCCCAAATGCATCTCATTTTGCCCATAATTTCAGCCTTACTGGGTATTTTCATATTACATTTTTTTGCCCGGTAACACCTATAAATTTGCAGCTCAGTATCATCTGGAAACAGAATTACTACCCTATTTTCTTTGTCTCTTACTCCCCATCTCCTCCTCCTTTGCTGAGCTGTTAAGAGTGGAAGATGCACATGTGGTTAAACATTTGTAACATCACGTTTAAAAGAGCAGATGTTTCAGGGTCAGTACACATTCCTCTCCATCCTACCTCATATATTTGCTTCTCCTGCTTAGGTCTTTTCTCCAGCGAAACTGGTTTTGAAGGGATTTTTGTCTGATTACATCCTTTCCAGTGAAAAGCCAATGACTGCAGCACACGAGCTGAAACGAGAGTCCACGGCAAACATCAGACAATTGGGAAACAAAAGTGGCCAGACACAGGAATTCACCACAATGAAAAATGATGACAAGCTGTGCGCATGGTAAGAGCTGGGATTAGCAGCAAGCATCCACCTCTCCGCGTGAGTCATTTCCCCACTCATTTCTGCCCTTGATTGGATCAGCACCAAAGCTGCAAAGCATTTGCTGGGATCCGGGTGTGTCGGAAAAGGTGTTCCCCTTGGCATGACCCAGGGAACATCTCATGCTCTGAGTGGCTCTGCATCTGAGGGACTATGAAAGGCTTTAGTGCCACGTCATCTGTGCTGAAGGCTGTTGAGAGGTTTCAGTCTCACACCTAGCCACCATTGTCCTGATCTCAAGCTTATGGTTTTTTACCCTTATAAATGTAAACAACTTTGTAAGTCAATAGGACAGCACGTGGTAATAAACATACAGGCTTAGAGTCAGTCGTGCTTTGTGTGGCTGTGAGGCAGAGCTGGCTGACCTTTCAGAACCTGTTAGAGACAGGTTCTGCACAACTGGAGTTAAAAGTAGAATTCAATGCTTAGATCCATCTCCTGCAACGAGATTCATGAAGTTCAGTATGCGCATCCTTGTCTCATTTGTTCTAACGCTAGACCCCAGGACGCTTCCTTTCACCTAAACCAGCTAAACGGACCTTGTTTCACTTAAGCTGAGTCACCTAGGCTCTTGTAGTCAAGAGAAAAATCAGTACCTCCAAAGGATGATCAAAGGTAAAACAGCTCCTAGAAACATCTCGCTTCCCCCTTAGCTACAGAGGGAGATGAGACGAGCAGCTTGAACAGCTAAGAGAGCCAGGTGGGTTACGAAACCCACCTGCAGTCATCTCCCCGGGAAGAGGGTGATTTATTCACCCAGTCCATAGGGGAGAAGCGAATCAGCCGAACACACGTATTTAACATGGACATACCTACCACTGTTTTGTTATTACTTTCTTAATTGATGAATCCTCTAGTCGCTAATGCCTATCTTAGCTCTCAGCCCCCAAAGTGCTTTTCGCTTCTCAGTTGTCTCATTAAAGAGCGATGAGCAGCTCACCTGTTTGCAACCAGCCATACGCTGGGGTCCAGTCTGGGATTTTAGGTACAATTTATTCCCTTCATTGCACAAATTGCTGCTTTTTTAAAAAAATATTATTATTATCCCTGTTTTGCCAAGTTTGTCCATCTGGGAGCAGGATGTTTTCTTCATCATTCCTAATTTAAATTGGTATCAAATTTTATTTTTTGAAGAGCGGTGCGAGCAATGGGTCTGTTAACGTATCTTTCTTTTTTTTCCTGACTTGAACCTTTTAATTGTAGCTTTTGTGTCTAGAGCTACAAGCTGTGATAATCAAAATGTACCTGCTTCCCTGCTTCTGCTGGCAAAATCTTTCATGCATAATCCTACTAATTTAAATAAAATAATTTTTAAATTACAATAGCAGTGGTCTTTACCATTATGGAATCATAGAATCATTTAGGTTGGAAAAGAACTCTAGGATCATCAAGTCCAACCTTCAACTACTAGAAGTATATATTCTCCATCCCAGTTATGAAGAAGATTAAAACCAAGTAAAATTGATTATATTTCCTGTTCATCAAGGAGTTCTGATTTTAAGTTTATAAATTTTTTTAATATTTAGTAGAGCTTGGTTAATTAAATATGTTTATGGTAAATAGAAATATATTATTATTTTAAAAAATGTTTACATTCATACTAAATAATATTTTTTGCAATAAACTATTCCAAGAACTCTAAAGCCCTTCTCCCTAAGTAGTACTATAAAGCAAGATGGGCCTATTCCAATCACGTTTTCTTGTCTGTATTCAAAGTTTACATTTTAAACAGCCCCAAAGCCCCTGGTTGTCTGGATCCATCGTCTTGTTCCAGCCCTAACTCTACAAGTTGCCCTCGGCCATTGTCAGCACCACTTTCTTCTTGCTTTAGTGATGGCAGTTGAAAGATTAAGACGGTGAATCCAACACTTTTACAGCAGAAAATTATACAAAATATGTTATGTAGCAAAATCTAATCCAGCTCTGCCTCCAACCTTGCTTGCCTTAAGCAGCCTGCTCACGTTCTTCTTTCCATTGCAGATCTCGCATTCTTCTGGGACAACATTCAGGAAGAGCTTGCCAAGGGGACTTCTATCTTTCCTTTTAACCTGATAACATTGTCCAGGGTGATTCAGAGATCGGTTTCACTGTTATCTAGTCTGCCTCAGCATTCCTTTCTGCCTGTATTCCCATGCAAACTCTCCCTTTGTTCTCCCACAGAAGGGGGCTGGGAACCATTAGGAAGTTTCTGCCATAAGAGATGAAACCTTGTAGATTATGTATTCTGTCCCTTAAAACAAAGGCAAGGTGAAACAACTTGGATTTAAAAACAGTGTCCAGAAGGTGTTCTCTCCCACATCTCTCAAACTCACAACTTCTGTTGAATCTCTTCGCTATGTTCTTATGAGAAACAGACGATGGTACCTGAGTGACTCTTCTCACATCCTGAAGGCAAAAAAATACGTAAGACCACGGCACAGGGGAGGCTCCAAAGCTGAGAGCTTTGCCAGTCTGGTTCAGAAAGACTCACCTGCTCAGAAAGGGGGAGAGGCTGGAAATAAAATGACATTAAAACTTTGCCTCACACCTCGCTGAAGACTGCCCCATGATTGCAAGCACGCTTGAATTCCTGAGAATGATGTGGTGTTCGTGATATATCTTACTGGCACCTCCAAACTTTAGCAGATTTTTCATGAAATTGCAAAATTCAAGTCAAATTTCTCTTCCATCCATGTGCCATTTAGGAAGCTGGATTCAGCTGCATGCAGCTGTTTTCTGTTTTCTGCCTGTGTGGATTTGCCCATCACAAAGTCATCCTGGGCCCTGAAGTTGTGATAGATTAGCTACCCTTCACTAATAAAGGAGTAAAGAACGGGAATGCTCTATAAGCTTTGCACAAATATACTTCCAAGAAGCTTACCAAAATGTCTGTGCCCCACCATGCAGGAAAAGAAGGGATTTGGTACATATTAAACTTTTTTTAATGAGTTTTTCATTATTATCAATCAACAAAGGGAGCGGATAAATGAAGCATGTACTTGCTTTGGAAATTATTCTGAGAATTCTGGAAGCCTTCTACTATTTATTAAAATATTTTTTAAATGGAAACTAATTTTATACTAATAGATGGGCCAGTTTATCCCTGTCTATAGCTATGGTAAAATGCAGGGCCCATCAGGTGGAATCTCACAAAGGATATCATGTTGCCAGGAGACCATATCAACAGCGCAAAACATCAGTAAAATCCAAAATATATTTACCATAAAACGTACCTCCCCAAGGTTTCACATCGGCAATAACCATACCACGTAGACTTCTGTAATGGTGACGGCTGCCCCAGTTTCAGGATCTTCCTCCTCGCTTCCCTTTACCGATAGCCTCATTTCATTTCCTTGGTAACGAAATGGAGTGACTCATTCACTACAAATTATTGATGAGAGCCATCTCACCTTCGTTTACTGTAAGCTCAATATCACTTCAGATTTGTTCAGTTCTCAAAATGATCCAATTCTTTACTTTTGGTGTCAGGGATTTGGTTTTTCAGAGAATGAGGTCAGTAAGTTTCTGGTTTGGGCAAGTGCAGTTTTCTGCACGTTTTCAATACACCATTACTATATAATCTATTCTAATTAATTACTGACGGTTATAAGAGTGCTTTCCTAGTCTGCAGAAAACACAATACAGATAAATGCAAAAACTTTACTGTTACGTAGAATCACAGAATCATTTAGGTTGAAAAGACCTCTAGGATCATCAAGTGCAACCTTCATCCCAACATCTCCCTGGACCCCTAGACCATGTCCCAACATGTAACAGCTCAGCCATTTCCACCAGCTGGCTTTATCAACTCCCTTAAAGCCTTTCATAAAGATTCAGTGAAAAGCAGGGAAGACCTCAAAAGAATTGAAGATCCACAGTAAGTAATTTTAAAGTTAACTGTCCTTCTTTATAAAAATCACTCTCGAAGTCACTAGTTTTTGTTAAAGGTGAATCGATGTAAGTGTTTTCATTTCTAGTAAAAAAATCCAAGATAGAAAAACAATGCTTCTGAATATTATAGGGACTTTAAGGAATTTTTCAAACTCTGCATGGGCTTTATTCTCGATACCATTATTTGGTGCACACTAAAGGACTGGGTAACCCACCAAAGGGTTAATTTCTAGTGAAAAGAAAAGAACAGGCTCAAGAGAATTAAAGTAGATGTTTACTGTATGTAAGCCTTCATGCATTGGAATCATATATATTATCTACATGCCAGCTGCAGCTGCATCACTCAAATATTCCAACTTTAAAATAATGTGAGTCCAGGCTTAGAAAACCAAGAACGAAGCAACAGCCATTCTGAAAGAACGGAGCAGGTAATGCCATCAAAATGGTTTTTAATGTGAACAGGTCTTTTCTGGTCCAACCCGGATTCTTACCTAAATTCTAAATACATGCATGCTGCAGATACTTAGCTGTTTCCATCTTTGGTAAATTACTAGTGTTCTTTTCTTCACAGGCAAGTATTTGATCCCCGGTTGATAATGGAATATTATAGAAACTTAGAATTGAGGGTCACCTAGTTCGAACTGATAGATATCTCTTCACAAATTATGTGACATTTTTACATGTCATTCAATGTGCTGGTAACTTGAAGTGTCCCTGCCAAATTTAGCAGAAAACATTTACAGAGTCTTAAAGCAAGCACCCTCCACAGTTTAATGAGTCACAGCCTTGTGTACTTAGATATCAGGGTCATCAGCATGCCAGAAGGAATAAACATAAATGTCAGGCTAAATCTCTGTTTTGTTTCCAAATTCTATTTTGAAACAAGGCAACTGGACCAGATAAAGCAACCAAACATCTTGAATTGTGAAACTTCTTCTTAACATGCCACTGTAGAAGTGACCATGATGCATGCTGCTTCTATTATTTACTCTGAAAGCAACAGAGCAAGTCTGGCTACTTTGCAGCAGCTCAGTGTCTTTACTAGGAATTTTGCAATACAGGATGTTCTCTCAAAAACCCACCTTTCGGAATCACGGGAATAGGTTTCTAGACGTCAATATGAATCCCCAAAACTCAAAACCAAAGAATGGCAGGGAGAATTAAGCCATAGATTCAACATGTTCATTTATTTTAAGGTGTTTATGGTCATTTCTTTCCCTGCATACTTTGATGATAGTGACATTGAGTCATAAGCTAAGAGAAATCATGAGACGTGATGCTTCGCTCTTGGATATGGGGGTAAAGATAAATTTAGTTATTGCATTACAAAAGTTTGCTGCTTGGAAACAAGAGAACCTCCTACTCTTGCCCCCAGTGCTCCCAATGTGTTGAATAGGAGCAGTTCTCCCCATTTCTAGCCCTTCATGTAGACTTCCTATAGCTATCGCAGGTACAGCCCCGACAGCTTGAGAGGAGTGAGGATCTCTTTCCTGCCTAAGTGTGACAGGGAATGCGGCTACAATCTGCATCACCTGGTTTGACATGGGGCAAAAACTTGAATAAAAAAACAGTACAGTGATGAGAAAGTCAAGAAAGAGCAGCACAAAATGGGGAGGCAGTCTCACATTTCCACAGCCAGGCAGACGTTGCACAGAGCTGGTCACCTGGTCCAAAATGAGTGTGTGGTGCCAGACTAACCTCATTTAACCAGCTAATTCTGATAAACCAGATCAAACTTCTTGTGCACAAACCTGGGCTGAATGTAAACCTGGAAGCATCGATGCTAGAAGATTGGGCTTCTAACACTTCAGCCAAAGGGAGAGAGTTTGACTCGTTGGAAGTTTGCTGAGCTTCCCAAAGACCAGGCCCTACAAAGAAAGGAGGTTTTATGGGTTGCAATGCTCACATACACATTTCAGTCAAAATGACAAACTGAAAATAACCAGAAATACCCAACTAGAGGAACTCCACATTCCATGACGGGAGGGCTTTGATATTTCCATTCCCTGTCACCATCTGATACCTTTGAGGAAACAAAGAAACCTGCATGGAAATACATCAGAGAAGTTCGCACTTGAAATGGGAACCTGAAACTGTGAAAACAAGCTATAATTTCTAGCTACTGCTAACATTCCCCTCTCCTTTCTCAAAATGACATTTTTCCACCCAATAACTCCATTTTACGTGCAAAGAGAGGAAGGAAATAGTGCAAATATCTTATTTCAAATAAACATCTAAAAATGTTTGTTTTTAAAAAAGTAAAATCCTAATAAACTCATCTAATTTCTCCTACTCTGTACAGTTTTTGCGTTAACACATTTTTTCCCCAGATACCATTTAGACCAGTGTTGTGATTTCAGAAATTTCAGATGTCTTATTAGAAAAAGAAAACAAAAAAGGAATGAAAATCTCAGCTATGATCTGAACTTTTCAAATCCAAAGGATGTAGTAGTTCTATATTCTAGCTCTGGGGATTTGGAAGAGACTGTTCCTCATCCACTCCTGCTTCACTGAGGTCATTAGCTTGCTTATAGCTCTACTACTGCTGTCACACTACTGTGAGCCATGGTCGACTTCATACCCACAAATAGAGATGAGAAAATAAGCCACTGCATACTCTAGCTGCTTCTATTTAGCTTCCAGAAACCAGTAGAAAACAGAAACCCAAAAGGTAACTATTCTAAAAGGGCAGTATTTTTGGTCTACCTAATACTACAGACCTCCATTGCAGCAAGAGAAAAGCAAAAATCTTGGATAAGAATAATCTTGCAGAGCATTATCCTCTGGATGTACTTATGCTGACATATCTTCTGAGATCCTAGATTAAAAAAAAAAAAAAAATTAAACTAAAAAATTCCTTCTCATCATGCCAACAGCCAACATGCTCCAGGTTTACCAAGGCTCATACAATAAACATTTAGCAAGGCAATCAGTCCTACATTCCCTAGATGGAGCGATCAAGAGGGACAAGTAGTTGCAAATCCTGTAAATCTTATATCTACTCATAGCTTGAAAGGGGTGTCATAATCCTAGAAACCACACAATCCTTTCCTGCTGAAATGACATATTCCTATTCTATATAGGAAGCTTTTTTTAAGGGGAGAGAACAAGAAGGTTTGGCCTTGCCATTAATGAAATGTTTCCTGCAGATAGTTAATTGATTATCCTACCCACAACTCTTACAGCAAACAAGTCTTCATCTTCCTATATAAATATCAGGGAAGATATATATAAACACACGCAGTTTTTGGTTTTATACCATATGGGATGGAACTGTGCCCTAGACATGTTTTGATAAAGCTAATCAGATCAGCTATGCTCTTTTATTTAAAAAAAATATTTTCCTGCTCATGGATATGGAAGAGACGAGACAGTTCTTTGGCCACAGCAAGTACGAGTCCTCCATTCTACTGCAACTAGAGGTTCCTACCCATCCCACCCAGGTGATCACAAAGAACATACAGAGTCATTGGTGTCTTTGATTTCTCTTGGCCTCTTAGTTACAAAAATGCTACTCGCTAAAAACATCAATCAGAATCACCGAAACCAACCAAGCAAAATATCTTCTAGTGAGCAGTTCTAACCCTTCTTTGATTTGCCATCCTCTTAAAAAATACTCCATAAAAGCATTAAAGCATGACAAAATAGGCTTCCGTGTTTTAGTCCTTCTTTACAAATCCCTGAGAAATAAGTACTAGATTCTTATTGTTCCCGGGTCCTGAGGCAAAGCATCACTCTTCCAGTCAAATTGCTCCGCATTAGGCTTCCAAACCTTAGAAGCCAAGTGCATGTTGATAATCAAGAAAGAATTGGACGCTGGTTCCACTTGCTGCGTTAAAGACATCTAAAAAATAATCCATTCTTTTCTTCTAACTATTTTCGAACACTATACAGTTGAAATACCTTTCACAAAAAGTGAAGCAAAGGCCTAGGAAAGGGTTTCTCCATTGAAAAGTAGCCAATACAAGTGGAAAGGCCTTAGGACCCTGACCTAACGCATCATTTCGGAAACATAAGGTTATTCCCCATCCATCATGCATTTTTTCTGTAATTTAATTCATCTTAATTTTACCTGAATTGAAAAATTGATTATTTTATTTCTTCTCGTGGCAGAAAATCATTAATAGACCACTATTTTCTGTGCCAGTACAATGAGGATAGCATGCTATTTGTAATTTTTTTCTAGCCATAATTGCATAAATGTCATTTGCTTTCTCCCATAGTATCAGATGATGAAATTCCAACATCAAAAAAATTGTAAACATACATAATACCACATTACGGATCAACATAATTGCAATAATTGCAAGTACTACTCTTGCATTCCGATGTGGCCCAGTGTCGTGACAGATTAAGGGCAACAAAGCTGGTGAAAGGGCTGGAGAACATGCCCTATGAAGAGCGGCTGAGGGAACGGGGCTTGTTTAGTCTAGAGAAGAGGAGACTGAGAGGAGACCTCATTGCCCTCTGCAACTACCTAAAAGGAGGTTGTAGCAAGGCTAGTGCTGGTCTCTTCTCTCAGATTAGTAATGATAGGACCAGGGGAAATGGCCTCAAGTTGCGTCAGGGGAGGTTTAGATTGGATATTAGGAAGAAATTCTTCACTGAGAGGGTGGT
>JAVSBS010011799.1:16984-36068 GCA_033124195.1 Coracias cyanogaster | reverse complement strand
TCACCACAGTCAGCATCAACAATTTCTTCCTTCTCTCTAGTCCAAATCTCCCTCTTTCAGTTTAAAACCATCACCCCTTGTTGTGTTGAAACAGGCCCTGCTAAAGAGATTGTCCCCTTCTTTCTTACAAGCCCACTTTAAGTACTGAAAGGCCACCATTAAGGTCTCCCTGGAGGCTTTACTTCTGCAAGCTGAACAACAACTCTCTCAGCCTGTGTTCACAGCGGAGGGGTTGCAGCCCCTCTGTGGCCTTGGTTTAGACTTGCACCAGCAGGTTCATGTCCCTCTTGTGCTGAGGGCACAATGTCCCTGATTTTCCATCTATAATAAAGAGAGATGCTGTTGCCATCTGTAGTGAGCACTTACTGAGACAAGACCCCCCTGAGCCAGGGTGGAGAGGATACAATCAGAGAGAGGGTATAACATACTCAACAGCAAATCTTGTGGTGTAAACCTGCAAGACATTTCAGGGTCTGCTTTGGCTTTTACTTTTGCTGTATTTTGAAAGTTTGTATCCTCAATAAACACTGGTACTCCAGCAAGTCTGGGTTTTACAGTAACCTTGACATTTCTATGCTTTCCTGTCAATCAGTGGAGAATCTGAATAATTAAGAAAGGTATTTGATAAGCTATAAACCACCAAAGGGATTCTGCTTTGATATATTTGCCTACGTTTGAACTTTACTGGATGCCAGAGCCCATGCAGTGGCCAGACATGTATGGGACCTACCTGTTTGTTAAACCTGTGAAGAAGTGTCATCTTCTCAAACTTGACATTGCCCACCTTTCAAGTACTTGACTCCCTTGCTGCGTGGAGTAGTGCTAAGTATTTTCTCCTTCTATTGACAAGTAAACACTACCTGTGCTTACAAGGCTTCAAATAGTGAGAATAGCATTGTGCCTAGACTGGAGCAGATGAAGTGACGACAGGCAATCTGTAGCTGATGCTCTTTCACGTTTCCTTTGTGTTGATAGTGAAACCGTCCTGTGATCCTGTCAGACAGCAAGGTGCTGGGAAACCTTTTCAGTGTAGTATCAGTGAAGTTTCAGGGGCTGTTGATGGAGTCCTTCCTTTTCTCTCATGAACAGTGCAACAGGTGTGCTCTAGTGGTGCCTGGGACAGCTCCTCTTCTTTCTCCCATCCTTCCACTATGTGAAGGTGAAGATCATGTGTGGTGGTTTAGTAACGCTGGGGGGCTTCAGTCCCTGCCAGGAGCCGAGCCACGCGGCCGCTGCTGCTGTCCCCCCACCTCCTGGACAAAAAGTTTTAAAATGCCTTTTTGAGTTGAGATAAGGAGAGTTTAATACAATAACACACAAGAAACAATCACGGTAACAACAGCAATGACGACAGTGAGAAAAACAATGTACAATATAAGCGATACCGTGCAGGTAACTGGGCAGATCCGAGCCAACTGGGCCACACACACGAGTTGAGTCACACCACAGAACCAGAACTGGCCCTCAGGGCGTGACATCAGCATGGTATGGAATAGCCCAGCTGCACCAAATTAACCCTGTCCTGGCTGAACCAGGACATTGTCCACCCCTTATTCTATACTCTCTATGTCATGCCCCACAGCCATTTAACAATAAAAAAGAAATACAGCCTAGTTCACTGGCCATTATTCCCCAAAATAAAGTCCCCCTGAGGCACACACCGGACTTCTCCATCCTCTGGTGTAAGCCACCAGGTGCACCCAGGTCCCTGAGCAAAGGCAATCCTGTGCATGGGTTTGCATTTATCTAAGGCAGGACTGACCCAGACCATTTTTCCCAAAACATTCCGCATGTGTATTACAAGGACTTTTTCCCCATCTGCAGTACATGGAAGTTTTGACTGGACAGGGCCAGCTCGATTGCCAGATCCTCTTGGGTTGACCAAGAGGATCTTTGGTGGCCTTTGCCAGATGCGTGTCCCAGTTTTTGAAGGCTCCACTCCCCATTCCCTTCAGTGTAGTTTTTAACAGTCCGTTGTACCTTCCAGTTTTTCCAGAAGATAGTGCGTGGTAGGGAGTGTGAGCACTCAATGCCATGCTCTTCTGCCCAAGTTTCTATGAGGTTGTTCTGGAAATGAGTCCTGTTGTCTGACTCAATCCTCTCTGGGGTGCCGTGTCACCACAGGACTTGTTTCTCCAGGCCCAGGATGGTGTTCCAGGCAGTGGCATCGGGCACTCGATACGTTTCCAGCCACCCAGTGCTTGCTTCCACCATCGTCTTATGGGCCCGCTGGGCAATAAATAATTCACCCTTATGCTGCCAGTCCAGATCCACCTGAGACACTCTGATCTTGGTAGCCTGGTCCACCTGCTGGTTGTTCTGGTGTTCTTCAGTGGCCTGACTCTTGGGTACATGGAAATCCACATGGCTCACCTTCACAACTAGGTTTTCCACCCGAGTCACAATATCCCGCCATAGTCCAGCGGCCCAGATGGGTTTCCCTCTGTGCTGCCAGTAGCTGTTTCCACTGCTGCAACCACCCCCACAGGGCATTTGCCACGAATGCCATGGATGCATGAGTCAGTGTAGAGGTCGAGCCTCGGCCATCTTTCTCGCTCAGCAATATCCAAAGCCAGCTGGATGGCTTTCACCTCTGCAAACTGACTTGATTCACCCTGTCCACAGGTGCCACTGGCACAGTGCTCCAGTCCTGCAAAACAGACAACAGGGTGTGGTTCCACAGTACAGGAGAGAACCAGGAACAGGACTTGAGTGTGGGCTCAGTGTGTGTTTCTTTAGTGTGTGAATTTTTTGTTGTTCTTGTTTAAAAATTTGTACCTTTAACTTAGTGACACTATTGCAGATTTGAGAGTAAAATCTAAGTGCTTCCACTGGGAATGCGTTTGGGAGACTCTCCACAAAAGACATCATCTGGTACTCGATCCTAGGTTTCCAAACTCTGCATTGAAAAGCCTAGCCATTTGAACACAGAGTAAATGTTAATTTGCTTCAGCTGTAATTCCTAACAAGTATTTAGGCCGTGCAGCATCAGGCAGCCTTGACTTTTCTCGATCATTTCTTGGAACCAAATTTAGCATAGATTGGGCAATTTTAGTCAGCTTTTTTTCCTTTAGTATGAACCTGCCAAACTTCTAAAGTGATAACATTTAAATAACATGATTTTGTGCATTCTTATCTAACAATTTCTTGCTTGCTACACAAACTGTGATTTTAAATCATAATTTTTCTAGCCTCTGTAATTGACTCTTGTACAAATATTTGTTTTAAAGCCTGCCTGGAATACTGCATACTTCAGTCAAAGTTGTTTATCATGTGGTATAAGATTCTCATTTTCTGGAAAGAAAATGCTGACTCTGGTTTAATATAAACAGCATGATTCATCCTACTTCATATAATTTTGCATGGTAGGTACTTTGTTTGCTTGGTGCCCAATAGTTGTTAGAGGCAAATTGCTTCAGCAGAAAAATGTTAACTTTTTTCCTCCCTTTGTTACAGCAGAGCTGCCATTTTTCAAGTAAGCTGTTGTTGACCGGACTACCTGTAGTTATCAAGATTATAATCTTGCAGAGACGTGTTCAAATTTCCTCTTCCTCTCTGCTTACACAAGATGTGCTTTTAAAATGAACAATAAGCATACTTTTAGTTTTTCCTCTTATGAAATGAGGTTTAGGAGTTTTTGTAGCAAGAGAGAGAATCAGAAAAAGCAAAGGGAGTCCTGCCCTAGAAGTGCAATTGCAATAGCATGGAACTATTTATCACTTACACAGGAATCTGTAAGAAAGGCTACTTTTTCTTCATATGAGGACTGGATGACACATGCTTTGTTTAGAGAAGGGAATGCCCAGTTGAGTAAGACGACATTCATTTTCAAATAGATAGGTATCATGGTTTGTTAATGCTTACCTTTGGATAAGACTGAGTGGTGTTACGGGGTGTTTCTTAGTTCTGTGCCATAATTTGGGCAGGTGTATACACTTGACTTTTCCTGTTACATATGTACTTCATGACTCTCTTGAGTCTTGATGTTGTTCAGTAGAGACTTCAAGACTATTTTTTTTTTATAACGTGTTTATTGATAAACTTCTGAGACCTACTGGGGAGCTTTCACACAGAGTTTTAATATACAACCATGCCCGTTTGGCATAACCAACAAATGCATCACTAAGTAGGTTTTTTTGGAATTGCTAAATATATTGCTAGTGTCTTGTGACCTCAGATAGCAACATCAGAGGGCAGCCACTTGGCACTGTGTTCAGTATGTGCTACCTACAGGGAAATCTTGCATATATGGCAGAAGGGAAGAGCCTCTTTTGCTGTCTTGACCAGTGATGTTGCATGAGTTTTGTATCTGAGTGAAATGCATGTGAAACAAAAGGACATCAAGGATTTAAGGGACGAGTGTCAAGAGCTGAAGGTTTACATTTGGTGTAGATTTTCTTGTTGTTGTGAATTGAGGTTTCTGTTCACTATTCCTGTGGTTTTGTTGGTTTTGTTTTATCATCAAAGCTGATAACAGCTGTGTGTTTAGTTTCGTGTTGGAAGGAGAAATGTCTAAGAGCGTCTCTACCCTTGGTCATTGATAATGGAAATGAGGCTGGACCTTTCCCCTTTTTGTTTAGGATTACTGATAGGGATATTTTATAGCAATTTAAAAATTGCAATAGCTCTTCTTTACTGATCAGTTTTGTAAGAAATGGAGTTAGGTAAGTATGTCATCCATTGCAGTAGCATTGTTTGAGTGCATTAAATGCAGATATATAAAAGTCTACTTTTATTCATGCAACTTAATATTTGTAAATTTACTATGATGCTAACAAATTTTCTGAATTCTATATATAAGGACGACTGATGCAGATATCTAGAATATTTTTAAAATAACTTAATTTCAAATGTCTTTCTTTTATAGGAAAATCCTCAGATAGAGGTCCATTTCCATTGTATGGAAGAGATACGGGGTTACCAGGCTGTCAAGTAAGTATAGTGATGATTGAAAACAAATGGAATAATCTGAACTAAAATTTACTTTAAGTTACTTGAATGTGTCAGGCTACCAAACATAATAACCAGGAATGTGTTCCATAATTTCCAGAATAAATTTTCTAGGTTCTCTGTGGTCAAATTGCCTTGCACTTACTTATATCCACTTGTAGGAGGTACTTTTGCTATGTGCAAGTGGAACTCGTTATGTAGTTCATGAGCATGATTTCCTATGTTTTCAGTAAAAGGGAGCTAGTCCGAACATTTTGAGCAACGTGCCTCAGTTGTGTGTATAACATCTTTCCTACAGATCATGGTGAAATTAATTTTCTTACCCTTTGCAGTTATTTGTTCGTCTCTCCAAGTCTGCAAACAGAATTGCAGACCAATACTGATTGCAGATCATGATTACTCTGTAATACTCAGATTTTTCATATATAATTCGTCAAAAAATGCCAGTAATAACTGAATATTGTTCATTGGTTAACTGTTACTCCTAGTGGAGATCATGTATGGTTTTTTTAAATGAACAGTGTTACTAGTCTTTCCATTTTTAATAGTTAGGTTATTCAGTGTAGTACTGTTATTATTTTGTGGTTTTGATGATGTGTTCTTTAATGAAGAAAACTTTCTCTTTATGTCTTTAAATCTTCCTTTTTGAGTGAAGCTATGTTCCATGTCATTTCTAATGAGCTACATTAAGAATACTCTGATCATTGTTTAAAAGCTTGTTTTGAAATGTACAGGAAGTTTGAATGTTTAAAAAGTATAATTTAACATTTGATTACACTCAGTATTTGTTGACAAAGATTCAAGTAACTAATATAATATGGTTTTAATTCTAAGAAATGTATTTGTTATGCTTGTTTTCTCAAAGAGGAATCTTTAAATTTTACTGTAAGTAGACTATTTACTTTGAAGTGATATTTTCAGGAACATCTTTCTTCTGGAGGATAAAACAGCATGCGAGTTTGACATCTTGGTTTTGAGTCTTTTAACTAGTTATTGGGGGTGTGTCAGTGGACAGCACCATGAGGCAATGCAGGCCTAACATTGCTTTCCCCTATTAAGAAGGGACCATTCTCTCATCCTTTACTACTACTCTGCAACACAGATGTGAAGAACAAAGACCTATTTGTAACTGTATGGATGAGATTTTGCTAACATTGTCACAAAAAGCAGTATACCTCTTTAAGTCGAGGTTATAGGCTTCACATTGTTGCCAGTCTAGACAATTGTGTTAGTGTTATTACTGTTGTTCAAATAAATCTGTATGTACTGTATTTAAATATAATAACTTAAACTTGACATTAGTTTGGAAGTAAATTAATTTCCACGTTACTCTTTCATTAAGTTAATGTTCTGTATTGGAAAATGGGTTTATGTTAACTTTGCATAAAATTCTGTTTTGCTCTGTGGTAATGAGTGTAATTTCTGTTGTTTGGTGTCTCATTGAGGAAAATGCTTTTATCTCTCCTAATTGTTTATTTCTAGTACCATTTAAGATTTATTTTTTACATGTATCTATTTCAAAGGCAGAAACTTATAGGTATTTGTTTCTATTAGCATCACTTCTAATTCTGTTTGTTCCTGTGATATACTTCCTATGGTTTCCTCTCCCACTGTTTCTTCTTTCTTAAACAATTTTAGTACATGGGGGAAATGTTATTTTGGTAAATCTGTTTCGCTTTTATATTCAGGGTAATAGAAAATGATCATAGAGTCAACTGTCAATTAAATTTTAATTAAGTTTGTGATAAGTTAGAGTTTATACTTCAATTTGGTTTTATCAGATGTTGCGGTCGGAGCGCAGACGCGACATCAGTTAAATCTGACAGTGTTTTAAATAATTTGCTAACTTGGAACATGGTGGGATTCCTGAATCTTTTTGGTCTTTTATATTTTTCATAAATCCATATGAGTGCCTGAAATACATCTTTCAGTGTAGCTACAATGTTTGAAAGCTGTCATAGAGGAGAAGGTAAAAAGCAATCCTGAGAAAGGTCATTTTGACAATCTGAATAAATAATCAGCTGCATTGTCCCTGACAGATGCTTGTATAGTCAGTTCTTAAAAACCTATAGAGATGGAGGAGACTACTTGACCACATTGGGTTCTTTTTTCTATTACTTAAATGTTCTTACTCTTAAAAAGTTTCCTCGATGCCTAATCTAAATACCATTGTGATTAAAGCATCTAACTCTTGTCTTACTGACAGTGGACATGAAGAAGGATCCATACTCTTTTAAAGTCTGTAGAGGCTGGAAATTCAGTAGCTGATTAAAATGCTAAGTTTCCTAAGAAAAGATAACTCCATAAATGGAGTTATTGTTTACATCAGTGTGAATAGTGCAGAGTATAGTGCAGGAATATTTTAATAGTGGATTTGTAACAGGGTATGTCTACGATTAAGTATTGCTAGAAAGGCTTATGCTCTCCTCTAGATGTTCTCCAGTAGTGTTAGAACTCTAGCGAATTCCAGTGTTTTAAACTAGGTAAAGTACCTCATCTAAGGCCTTGCCGTTACTGCAAAAAGACATTTTCTGAATCTTTCTGACAATACTGATAATTTTTCTGCAGTGTGTTGTGTTTTCCATAACAAATACCTACTTGATTGGTGATGCTCTGAAATTTCCCAGTACCTTCTTACGATAATGCTGGCCAGCTTGTCATTCCTTAGCTTATACTTCTCAGTCTACATGCTCCATATGCAAAAATCTACTTACCTTCTAACACATTACTCCACGTTCTCCAAATTTGTAAGTGCAATTGTGAATTACAGGCTTGCACTGCATTTGTAGTTCTTTCTGGGTTGCTTTGTGAATTTGGTAAATGTGGTCTTCATTTTTCATCCAAGTCACTAATTAAGAGGTGAAATGATGCCCCAAACAGATGCCTGCAAAGTCTCAGTTAATACATTTATCCAGTGTTGATCATGAACTTCTAGCTACTGGTTTGGTGGTTTTTTGTTTGTTTTAACAGCTATGCTCTGTATTCAGCAGTAGTTTTAGTTGTCCTTGGTTCCTTAGTGCACCTGTGAAATGTGAAAGTAGTAAAAGCATTATTAAAACACCTCTTACTCTGTTTGAGAAGGAAGTGAGATTAGTTTTACATCGTTTATTCCAGCAGACTCCATATCACTTCTTTGTTATCTTCTGGCATTTGCAGTCTGTTTCTTCCAGTATTCTTCCAAAAAATGAAGTTTAAATTGTTGACGAGTTACAAGCCACTGCTTTTCTTCCTCCCTGAAACAAACCAGTGAACTCACCTCATTCCTTTTTAGCCTCTGTGCTTTCTCTGAACCATGAGTTTTCAAAGACAGTGGCCAAGGTTTCTGAAACTGCTAGAATGACAAGAGCCAGTCTTCTGAGTGTCTTACTGGGTACAGATTAATCAAAAATACCTAACTTGTCCAAATACTCTCTGACCTGTTCTTCTCTTACCAAAGTTGTTTCCATATGTCATTGTTGTGAATGGTATTAATAAGCTGGTGTGGATGTGTATTGAGTTTGAATTTTTACTTCCTGTTAAGTTTACAGAGGGTTGGAATTAAAATTTTCAAGACTACTATAAATGGAAGTGTTTAAGACTCTTATTATCACTTCTCACCCTTTAGCGAAAATTATGTAAGCAGTGATTTGTATGGACTGTTAGCTACCTACAGGCTTTATATTTGGACTGTAGTTTGTATGATTGATTTTCAATGTAGCTTAAAAATCGAAGCAATTTAGGTAAGGAAATGGGATTGAGGTATAACATTTAGTCACAGGAATGTAAACATGGCTAATTTATGAATATTTTACTAAACAGGAAGTGCATGCTTTCAGGTTTTATTTTTGTAAGATGTTTTAAGCCAAAAAAGGAGCATCCTAGAGTATAGCACTTTGGACTGGGCCAATTCACATAAGTAACGATGTTGAGTGAAGTAGTTACGTTCATCTTAAGCTGTGTGTTTTATGTGATTCAGTGTTAGTAAGGTTAATGGTAAATGTTTGTGTGCTACACTTAAACCTGTGTTTGTCTAGTGCTGAATCCTCCTCCTTTCTTGGCTTTATTTGCCCTTCACTACATGCTCTCTCTGCTTCTGACAGGTCTTCACTATATTCTGTACCTTTCAGCTCTTGCTGCCTTCTTTTTTTTTCCTCTCCGATGTTTCATAAAGTATATGGACTCTAAGCGAATGGATAAGATGACAAATTGAGGCTTATGCAGAGCTGGTTTAGATGAATGTCAAAAATTTTTACTTGGACAAGGAATTGACAACCTTTAGAAGAAATGTAAAAACTGTATTTTGCTGTCAGAATGAAATGCAGTGCTACATGGCTTGACACAATGTCTCTATGTCTTTGAATTGGAGGACAGAGAGTTGTTTGTGATATTTGTGTGGGATTCCACCATTCCTGTCGGCTGTGTAACTGCAGATTTGGGAAGGACGTCTTCCCACAAATGGTAAACTGGGTATAGATTAAGTTTTCATAAGGCTTCTTGTAAAAAAAAAAAAAAAAAAAAAACAGGAAGGGGGGTGGGGGGGGAAGGGTTCTGTACATTTGTGTAACTTAATACTGAAAACTGTAGCTTATGTAAAAGAAACAAGATTAGACTTCAGATACTGAGTGCGTGACTCCTATTGCCAGTATTATCAAAAAGGTACCCAGCTGTCCCTGCACATTGCTTTTGCAGGTCTGAGCTCTAAGCAAGCCGGGAATCTGCACTATTTTAAAAGTGAAATTGAGATAAATGTGCAATACGTGTGTAGCTGTTCGACTAATTCTTCTAATTGTTTCTGTGGGTCTCCACAGACGCTAACTTTATCCCCATGAGCCCGTAAGTGCCCCGGCTAATTGGCAGAGAGAGGGGGGATGCTCCTTTAGCCTAACAGTGCCTGTTCTCATGTGCCTGGCAAAGGCTGTTTCTCCCCACTGGTATCACTAAGCTGAAGATAGTAAATTATTTGTGACTATCCCCCTAATGTTCTGTTTTAATTCTAAACAATCATGCAGGAAAAATAGACATTATGGATTTTTTGACATATGGAGATAACACATTTACTCTCCCTTTGTAATGAAGAGTTTCTGTGATACTGTGTATAATCTATATACCTTAGTAGCAACAAATGGATTTCTAACTCCTCTCTGTGGCTACTATTATATAAGTTTTGTGCATATTGGTAATAAGTAAGGCTGCTTCAGAATCTTTTTTTTAAATGAAGAAAAAAAAATCCAATAGAAAGCTGGTCCATCAATGTTTCCTGTAATATTGTTACACCATTTTCCCTTCAGTAGCCATCAGTTCTGCTATTGCTGTGAAGCTAATGTGAGGTGACTCATTTAGCAGCGTATTATTGCATCATTGCAACATGATGTAAGGCACATCAGGCATTATTAAATTAGCCTGAATTTTGCAGTATGACAGTAACATTTTATGCACATTAGCACCATACTTAGTGCTCCTTATGGGAATATACTTCAAGTAAACATATTAAGACATAATTTCAGACAACTTTTCAGGATTTAACATTTTCTTCTGTATCAGGAAAAAAATACATGCTTCACTGGAATATTAAGACAAACGTAGTGGCCTTTGTGCATCTTCAGAGTGTGTGTTGTTTTTCTTAAATCACTTTAAATGTGTTCTGTTACTTGGGTAATACCTCAGGGAAAAAAATAGCTGACTTATGACTGTTAAATTAAGTTGGAACAAATTCATCTTCCACCTTTGCTGTGATTCAACATAGAAACATTCTCCTCATCTGGGTGCCAGTCGGAGAAAGACAGATTTGTATATGCCTGACTCACTTGTGCTGACAAATATTGCAAAATTTAATACAGTATAGGTATTGAGCAACTGGAATTCATACTACTGGCTTTTTAGCAAAAATTTGTGACCTTTCTTTGTTTATTGACTTAAGAACAACTTTCTTCACAATTTAATGTGGAACTTTGAAGGTTTGCATCTTGTCTGCAAATTTAGCAATGTATTAAAGAATAAATCTACAAACATGAAGAACTATTTATTAGCAGTTAATTCACAGACTAAAAAATTTGTTTTATTTTTGTGCAAAAAAAATTTTACATTGCTTCTTAAACACACTACAGGAATATTGAAATAACCCCCCAAAAATGCCTTTTAGCACCAATTTCTTAGGCAATTCAACAGATAATCACTTTGGCAAAAGAAATGTTCAGAAGTGTATGTTACTTTGCATAGTCAGTTATTTGCCTCTTTCGAATTAAAACCAGTTTGAAGCAGTTTTGAGCAGAATACAAATCTAAAGAACAATCCTGCAGTGCTGGGGAAAGTAGTACCTCACAGCATTCTGAAACAGCTATCTTACAGGTTGAAGAAGTGTAATAAGAGTAGAAGTCCAGAAATATGTGTTGTCTAAGGAAAACATAAAAGCTTGCTCATATTCTGTATAGGCAAAAATGGCAACTTTTTGTGTTACTGGTGAGGCGGTGAGGAGTATGCAAGCAAGAGTGCACACGAGCATCCATAGTAGGAGGTAGATACCAGACTTGTGGCACAGAGAAAAATTAATAGAACTGAACATCACCAACTTAAAAGTATTTTTAATATGTTCATAAACTGTATGATTGTAAGATGTGTATATAGTATAATGGAGAATATTAACTGATTTTATTATTTTAGTAAAACATGAGGTAACATTGAAGAGCTGGAAGCATAAGCATAGAGGCAAAAATGTGAGTTAGGAGGTAAGAGAATATAAAAATATATGTGGGAAGCAGAAGTGAGATTTACTGAAAAATGAAAAAGCAAAGAACAGTATGAAAAATGTAGTTTTCAAATACATGTTTTGTGAGAACAAAAAACTTGGAAGTAGCAAGAGTGAAAGAAATGAATGATTGTGAATAATGGGATAGAGCAGTGTTTTAGTGGTGTCTGGCAGCTGAAACATTACTTAAAATGCATGAGTCAAAGAAAAAGGTATTTCTGGCACATCACATTTTAAAACATGGTTGTTCTTTAAATGTGTTTAAAAGTTTCCAAACAGGTCTTTCTCAGTCTGCAGGTGTAGCCTTCAAATAGCAGCATGTATCTGCAGTTGCTTCTGGGATGCTTTGCTAAGTTTTTAACAGCTTAATACCACGGCCATTGTACTAGACCACTAACATGCTTTACTTTGGCGTCATATATCAAAGCATAGTGAGCACTAGATGTCTTGCTGGAAGATGAAAGGAGGAATGGACCACTGTGTACAATGTGTATGTATTAGGTGTTTCCTTGTAGGGCCAGTGACTACTTCATACTTTCCTCTTGGGTAGCCTGATGAATATCTGAAGTTTGTGTATACAAGCCCTCTGGCACACATTCGGAGTTCTGCAGTTTTCATTTCTTCTTGTACGAATTCTGTTAATATCCTGAAAACTTGAAATTTGTTTGGGGTTTTTGTTGTTGTTTTTTGTGGCTTTTTTTGCTTGTCTCTAAGACTTCTATCCCTACTTGGCTTCCTTGAGAGAAATAATTAGACAATTATTCTGTGTTGAGGATGTGCCATCTGCTGCTATGATATTGTGGTGTTACTGAAAAGTTGTTTGGGTTTTTTTCTAAAGGAACTAATGGAAGTGTTTAAATTAATAGAAAAATGTAAATAACTTGTCTCAGGAATGATTTGAAATAGGCATATTTAAACCACACCTAGGTGGCAGACAGAGGCAGTAATATTGTGGTGACAGGGAAGCTAGACTGTGGCTAAGTCTCTCTGGAAAATGTTAGGCTAAACCTTGTAGCTAGCATGTCTCAGATGCTGTCAGGCTTTTATGTTTGGTTTATTGTTTTTTGTTGTTTTTTTTTTTAATTTCCAGTGTTTGAAAATAGCTCCTCTTAAAAATAATTTAAAAAAAATACATATAGAATATACAGTTCAACTGTGTACAGTAAGGAAAAAATATGCATGCTTGAAACATGCTAATTATAAAAAAGCGTAGGTGTTATAGAGGGGCTACTATTTTGTAGTTTAAAAAAAAATTTAGAACTTACTTTGCTAATAAAAGATTGTATCAGCTATGGACCCACAAGGTTTTTTCCTTTTTAAAAAAAATAAAAAACAAAAACAAACCACCCCACCCCACCCCCAAAAACCTAATGTATCTATTAAACAGCAACAAGAAACATCTTCCTGCTCACTGCTGGTAGCATGTTTGAGGATGCTTTAGATCGATCTTTCCAGTGAGGCAGAAAAATACATGATATTCTGGATCTTTCTTATCTGTGAGGCTTTAGAAAAGACTACAAGCAGTGGCACCAGTTGTTGTTGTTCTCACATAGTTTTAGAAACAGTACAGAGAATATAATGTGTCTATTTAAATCCAAGCAATACTGAGTTACAGAAGTATAAAAGATTTTTTTTTTTTTTTTTAAGGCTTGTATGTGAGTGGAGTTTTTAGTACCAGTCTAACTTTAAAGCTGACAAACTGGTTTTATTTTGTAAAGGTTCTCTTTTTAATCTCCTGTTCGCTGACATCTTTGATATCAGGTGTCTCCCCAAAGCAGATTTTTACAGCTGAGCTATCAATCTCTAAGAAACATGGCTTCTGAAGGAAATGCTAACACAATGTTAACTGAAGCAGCGATGCTGGATTCTGCCAGCTGATACCACCCTAAAAGGTTGGGATGGGGAGGGGGATGTATAGTTTAAGGGCAGATAGAATGTCCAAACTTGAGGGTTTTTTGCTTCATTTTACTTTTCAAGTGAAATCATGTAATATTAACTTTCTCTTGATTATGATGTATTAGGAGTGAATTACTTATTGTGCTGTTGGGAAAATACCTCCTGTCTCTCAGCAGATAAGGAGCCTGCAGAACTCTTTTAGAAAATAAAAATGTAGCAGGCACAGGCTAGATTTCTTTTTCCAGAGCTGGAGGTGACCACCTGAAGTTAATCGGGGAAGACATCCCCCTGGAATGAAGTGGGTAGCAGGTGTTAGGAATTAGTTATAGTTGGGGGAGGGATGCTATTTATAAAAGGGGAGCAGTTCAGCAAGGAATCATTTTGAATGTCTTAGACAAACTGTTACTTGTCTTTGCCCTTCTCTTTCTCACGCTATTTAGGGTTGGCAGATTTTCTTGCCTCCTTTTAATTTTTTATTGTGTTGGATTGCATTTAAAGTAATTAATACTCCACACAAAACCCCCAAACCCTATATATATATATATATATATATAGTGTCTCACACATTGCTGCATAAGGAAGTAAAAAGCATGTTACGCCATGGGGTGCAGATACTGTTTCTTTGGCCAATTACAGTTTGTCTCCAGCTAATCTTACTGCCTCACTGCTGGATGCTTCTCAGTTACAAATGCATGGTATTATTGGAGGACAGGGAAAAGATTAGCTCAGTTCTCTTTGCCCAGCCATACTTGTCTATTTGAGCCCTTTGAATTTTCTTGAAGTGTTTATTCCTTTTGCCTATAACTACTCGAGTGTGTTGAGCCCCCTTTCCTTACCTTCCTTTCTTAGTTCACAAGAAGGTGGGGTCCCTTCTTAAACTTTGCGTCTGCCCAGAGTACTGCTCTCAAGATGAGTACAGGCCCTGAGCAGAATGGGGAAGGGGAGATGGGAGTGGTGTAAGCAACCTGTTACTTAGCATTTGCTGCCTGGCATGGGCTAGGAGAGGCTGTAGCTTGAGCAGATAATGCATGGAAAGAAGCACAAGACAGATTTGCCGTTTTTACTCCTATTCCGTGGAAATAAACCATCCAATTTGCATTGGTTTCAGCTGAGTTGTGTTTTTCAAGATGATACTGTTCCTGATTGGCACAGATGTCTGAAGAGCAGGGAGAGAAGTATAACTTCTACTAAGGGGAGGGGATTGCAGCCTCAGATATTTACTGGGCTTATCTATCCATTTACTAGCACCCTAATATTTGACTTAGCTTTCACTTGGTTGTATGCAAAAACATATGAGTTGCCCATGTTAAGTCATAACAATTATCTGATTGCTACATTAATAATAGTCTTTGAACCCTCATTGTATAACGCCTTTTCTGACTTGGTGCTTAGAGGAAGTGAGATTTTTCTCTTGATTGTGTGGGAGAGGAGATGCACAGCTTCCATACCATATACATTAAACATTCTACTAATGGTCTGAAATCTTTTAATATAGTTGTGCTGATGAAGATGAAAGGGGAGAAACAGATGCAAGGATAGTTTGAGCTTTATAATATCCCTTATAGTCTGACTTCTGTAAATAAGATTCAGCATAAAATCTTTTATTATAATGGTGACTTTTCATGCTCACATCTTGTAATCACAGAGAAAAGCAGGAAGGCTGGCACCAAAAAATTAAAAAGTAGATGAATAACCCCTCAGCTGCTTCTCTTCTGACATTTTGCAGTTATCCGCAAACCTTCTGCTTTTGTATAATCACAGTAAGGAAGCTGTTCAAATTACTGTTTTCATAAAGTAGCGAAAAAATTCAAAGGCAAAGAGAGGGGAGCCTGACCTGTAATCACAATGCTTAGTAATGCCTTCCTAGAATTCAGTCAGCAACGCAAAAATACCTTGCCCGGGGGGATGAGCGAAGACAAGCTGAGCCAGCATAACCTCAGGGATTGGACACCAACATCAGCAGGGTGCCGCTTTTAGAAGCAGAAGACAGAATTTGTAGTCTTGCCAATATGCAGTATCAGCGCAGGGAAGCCACTGTTGCAAAAGAGAAGGAAGGGACTCATTCAAAATATTTGTATTAATCTGGTGCTTTAAAGCCATTTATGTGCAGAAGGAATACAAAATGCTTCCTTCTCTTTGCACTTAAATCTTTACTTCTCCCACTGCTTAAAAAAAAAAAAATTCTGAATAAACTTCTTCCTTCTCCCTCCTCTGTCCTTGTGCTCAGTCTCAATGTATTTACACATAAACAGAATTACCCTTAGTAGCAGTTTCTGCATAAGTATACACATCAAATAAGCAGCTCATGGTGATCTGGAAAGGCTTTGGTGTAAAAAGAGAATATGTTGATACTTAGATATTTTTCTGTGTTAACATTAATTGAGAAGACAATAAAACTGAATGTCTGCTATTTAGTTTATGATCTTGCGTCACTTCAGTATTTAGTACCCTAGGTAGCTGTTTTTTACTCCAGTGAGCTAGATTAGCCTGATTACACTGGCAGGATGCAGCTGATGGATGACTGTCATTATCTTCTCAAACCTGCATGATACTTTAGGTATAGGAGATGATAATTAAATTTTCAAGAGACTACGTTGAGTTTATAAGATCTGAGTATTTTTTTTTTAAATGAGGAATATGCTTGCAATTATAAGCATGTTGTTAGAGGATCCTCTCCTGAGATCTTTTATTAGCAACCCCTGATTTCCTTTAAATTGATCAAGAAAAAATGCTCAAGTTATCATATAACACTTTAGATGTTGTTTTGGTTTTTAATTCTGATATTTTCCTCCTCCTGAAGCAGACCAAAAATGTATCTGATCAAATCTATTGGTAATAGTTTGAAGATGTACAGGTTAGCATAATATATTTAATGAAACCTTGTTTGAGACAAAACACTAGAGAGGATCATAATTAATGCCTCATTTTCTGCCAGTTGCTATTGATTACTCATTCAGGGTCCCTTTGTTCTCAAAATGGTAACACTGTATTTCACAGTACTATTTGATGATATTCTCAGGATGAGATACTTTAACAACATGCTGATAATTGCAAACATATCTCTAGAATTTAAATTTAAAATGAATTTAGATCATATGTCAGTGGTTTTCCAAATTCAGTTCCTATTTTGGAGTGCATATTCATTACAGTTTCAAAAGATTAGAGACTTGCATGAAGTGAAATTCAACACTTCCTATCATGGTTATATTTTTTGCTCAAACAGCATGACATGGAACTCAGGTGAATGGTCTTATTACAGCCCAAAACTCTGTACCGTACTGGTGTCTCACAGAGCAATTATTTGTTCACGTTTTAGTTTTGTGCTCAGTTTTCTTTTGGAATCACACTAACAGTGTACACAACTTAGCTGGGGGATTTTGCAAGTTTAGCAGAGTTTGACTTCTCCATTTTGTTACATTCTTTTAAACTAGCTCATGAAAATTGTCGGGTTTATCTATAAGGCAAGATATGAAATATTAGACACATTGTATACATGCTTTAAGTCATCCAGATGCCTCACTGAGTAGAAGGACGTGTATGTGAAACCTCTGCTCTACCTGGTGCAGCATTTCACGTTTACAGTAAGGCAAGGAACGCACTTACTGTCTGCTCAGCATAATGCTGATAAATAGAGAAACACCAAGTGAGTTTGTCTATAACTATGTGGTGGAATAACAGAGGGATTTGAGATGAGTGCTGTTGTGTTACTTTACTTCTACAAAAATAAAGTACCTGAGCTCCCAATTTTTAACTAAACATTTAATTATTTAAAAAACAAAACCAAACAAAAACCCCCAAACTTTAGACCACTGAACATTTTCCTGCCTTGGATGGGGACAGCCTGACTACTGGGACTCAAACATAAGGAAGTTATTGCAAAAAAGCTAGGGAAAATAAAATCTAGTTGACTAGTTTATTGCAAGAGGGGTGGTTGTAAGATCTGAGTTTGCTGTTGGTAAGTTGCAGCTTTCATTTCACTGCCAAAGCAGTCTGCCTTATTATGCCACCACAATGGCCCTGTCATAATCAGTTGCATATAATGGACTAATGCTTTTATTCTAAACCATATTATTCTTTTGATAGAAAGTAATGAATAATGTAAAGGCACACAGTTGCATTTGGATGTAACTATTGCATAGTTTGGCTATGGCTACACTAGGAAAATCTGAGTTCTAAGTGATAATACATTCGCATCTAAAAAATGAATGTAAACAAGGTTTGGACCAATAAGCACAAGGCTAACTGCCTGTAACAAATACACTTTTGAAAACTTAAAACCATATATATGATGTGTAGTGTATGAAGTGTGTTTAAAATGTTCATGTATTTAGCAGGATAGCATGGCTTTCCTATCTACATATAACCTAAATGCTGGCGAGCTGCAAGGACATACATAAGGACATCTGTAGGCCTTTACTTGTCAACATTTCTTATTTTCATATCAAAGAAGTGTTTACCAATGTATTAGAATCCTGCTGGCCAGTGTCCTAGAAATCCATTGAAGGCAGAGTGGGATTTTGGCATCAAATCGTATCTTTGTGATTCTAAAGATTCATGGAAGTTTTCTTTTCCGCACCCCAACTCTAATGTAGTCCAACTCTTTTTTTACTTCTATGCTCAAATTCTTTCAAATTCTTTGAAAGAATCAATTTTTAAACTATTTCAAATTATGTTGAGTAAGGAGCTTTTTATGCCAGGCATACCATTTTGATATAAACATATGGTTGATTAGCTTGTTAGTTTGAATGGAAGCTAACTTGGAGTGCCCGTAAGTGCAGCTGCAATACAAAGTTACATGTTTTCTGTGACAAAGGTGCATAAATGCCCACACCACTGTATGTAGATATGATTATTTTCCCCTCACCCTTGCAGCATTTGAATAGATGACACCCCTGCATTTCATTTTTATGAGAATACTTTTTAGTTAAAGGACCTCTTTAAAGCATTTGTCTAGATAGTAGCCCTTGCAGAAGCCTTTCTTTTATGGGTCAGGCCATGCCATTTCCCTTGAGGCTGTCAAAACGGTTTCCTTGGTTTTGCTGAAAGGGATAAATTTGAAAGGTAAAGCATCTTTACCTCTTTTTCTCTGTTCTCTTTGAAGTTGGGATTGCTGTGTTCTTAGTTGATTGTAAGAAAAGCCATTTTTTAATTTAGTTGGTGGTTTTGTTGGTTTTTTTTTTTTTTAAGATCAGTTATTGAACACACATTCCTTAGGGAGATATTGCTTTAAATACTTTCTTGTTTATCTTGAAGCTGGAAATATGCCTCATAAAATCCAAAGAACCAAATTTTTAAGGGCGATGCCTATTTATTTATAACAGTAATGCAGACAGGACTCGGCAGTGTTCAGGAGAATAACCAGTCATTGATTATTCTTTAGTAATTGGATCCGTGCTTGGCAGATGAGGTTTGGAGTGAGCGAGAACGTTCTCTGTGGAGAATGCTGTGAACTACATATGTAAGCGATCTGCCTCTGTGCAGGGACCTCGGGCACTTAGGCAGGAGAAGCTTGGTGCT